>PVHY01021335.1:0-24092 GCA_004024945.1 Uropsilus gracilis
TAGGGGGCACTATGCGTGCTCCTTTAAGAGATTTCTCGAAGCTGACTCACTGCTCTGTTTTTACCATGCTTGAAGGAGAGAAGCTTCTTTGTGGATGTTCTCCCTGCAGGGCTTCTGCTCTGCCCTTCCCACCACACGGTGGCGTCCCTTCTCTCTGCTCCTTGGCCTGGCCTCCCCGCTGTGCAGTGTCACTCTCCCCAGACACAGCACATCAGTCAAGGCAGCAAGGGCGGGGGCCATAATCCCCTAGGACATGAAAGCACAGTTGTGGGCTCCTACACCCTACACAAGGCTGTAGGTGGCTGAATTACTGGGCAGCATCAGATTTGAACAATGATTCAAAGACAAACTGAGCTTGAGATGTTTAGAGCGTTACTGGTGACCCAATTAATTTTAAAACTTTTAGTGATGAGCACTGGCTTGGTCTGCTTTTTATGAGCACAGGCCTCATTTCACTTACCTCATCCTCACCAGGCAGGTCTGCTTTTTATGAGCACAGGCCTCACCTCATCCTCACCAGGCAGGTAGGAGAGGAGGCAGGTTTCATCCTGAGTCTACAGATGAGCAAATCAAAAGGTAGTGCTCATGCAGCTCAGACGTGACAGGGCGGTGCTGCGAAGCACGTGGCCCTGGTCCACGTGAGCCAGGCCATCTGACCTTAGAGGAGGAAGAAGCCATGCAAACTGCGATGAGCACCAACTATATTTCAGAATGGTTGAAGCTTACACTGGGTTTGATGAGGTGGGTGAAAGTCATGGTGGTGGGTATTTTCGGCAGGTAGAGCTTGCTGGAAACAATACCTGCCTCCACTGGGCCTGACTGCACTCAGTAATTCATGTTCCTTATGTCTCTGCAGGCATTGGCAGTGGCAGGCCTGAGCCCCCTCCTCCAGAGAAGCCATTCCCCCACCGCGTTCCGCAGGCCATGCGCCACCCCCCCTGCCACGCCTGGCAGTCGAGGCTGGCCCCCAAAGCCCATCCCCACCCTGCGGCTGGAGGGGGCCGAGTCCAGCGAGAAACTCAACAGCAGCTTCCCGTCCATCCACTGCGGCTCCTGGGCCGGGGAGCCCACTCCCTGCGGTGGGGGCAGCAGTGCCGTCCGGAGAGCCCGGCCCGTGTCCCTCACTGTGCCCAGCCAGGCCGGGGCCCCAGGGCGGCAGTTTCATGGCAGCGCCAGCAGTCTAGTGGAAGCGGTGAGTGACTCTGAGCCACATCACAGAGGGGCCGTGAAGGTCAAGGACAGCTGGGGGACTTTGCATGGAGAACGGAGAAGGGAGAGCCTGGTTCTTGCCCAACTGGTTGGACGCCAAGGGTCTTGGCCAGAAAGACCCTCACTCTCAAGGCTTGGCTTGCAGAAAACTCAAAGCACACAAGGTGCTCCGGCTTCTGTTGAAGCTGGGCCTGATGCAGAGGGAGAAGGAAGCTTCTGAGTATCACTCCCTGGCCACGGGCCAGGGAGTCCTGAGGAAACCCAAGGGTACTCTGTGCCTACTCCACATGCAGGCATGGGTGCATCAGCACCTTGGCTCTCCAGCCTGCCTACTCACTGGAATCACCTGGAGCTGTGGCCCCGGGACAAATTAAATGGCTATTTTTAAAGCCCGGTGATGCTTCTCATGCACAGCTGAGGGAGACACAACCCAGAGCAGGAGTGCCGACCGTTCCACTCTACTCCACCCTGGGTAACATCTAGCGCAGTCCTGGCACCATATTGTAAAGACTTGGGGCACACTGTCCCAAAGGAAGACAGTTAAGTTGGCAAGGTCCCTGGAAGTCACTCCATACAAGAATAGGTGGAGGGAGTTAGGGGAGTAAAGCCGGCAAGAGGACTACCTAAGAGGCTCGCTGCCATCTCGGATTGGCCAGGGACTTCCTGTCCTGGATGTGAGGCTGTGAGCACAGCTGGGCCAGCCCGCAGGCTGGGGCTTCAGCTCATCTGAAGAAGGTTTTTCCAATAGAGCCTTGCGAGATGGCCTCCCTGTAAAGGAATGAGCCTCCCTCCCCAGACACAGGTACACAAAGACACCGCCCATCCCATCTCTGGCTGTCACACGGGTGGTGGGAGCCCAGTCAGGTGCTGGCTCACGTGGAAGCCCTGGTGTGCTTTGCTGGGCCTGGGTTATCCTTTAATTGGCCCACAAACCTCTACTGAGCAAGTCCCACATGCCGCACTGCTCACAGTGCAGGGGTACAGCTGAAAGATAGGATTCAGCTCCCACAAGCCCACTTTGTGGTGAGCAGAGACTGACGGCAAACCTGTAGTGACGTGGCAGCCAGCAGTGGAGCTAGAAAGAGCAAAGGAGGTAGAAAGTAACGGGGGTCAGACAACAAGGCAGACCCACTGGGAAAAGGGTGACCCAGCTTCACACTCTGGCCCACACCTCAGTTCAGTCACTGGGAAGAAGGGAGCAGCTCCAGGAGACCTGCAAGCCCTTCTGGGCAGAAATGGGCCCATGTTTGGCACGGTCACACCCAGGATTCCTGGCCCCAGAAAGGGAGCCACTCCAGCGGGCAGAGGCATGGTTAGCAGTTCCAGCCAAAGAGAGTGAGCTTTGTTGGAAGGGTTACATGGGGAGCATCTAGATGCCAGGGAGGAGAAAGGACAAGGGTGGGCTGGACCCTGCCTGCCTGACAGCCCAGCAATATCCCATGGCCCCTCTGTTAGCCACAATGTCGGGTGTTTGATAACAGCTTTTAGCACCCCCCATGCACCTCCCCACCACCCTGGCAACCACCCACCGCAACCCTATTTCCTGTCCCATCTCTACTCCTTTCCTGTAAGCACCCCTGCCTGTATACACATACATGCATACACCGATATGTGTGCATACACACATACATGTTGCATATTTACCCATGCATGTGTACCTACAGACATGCCTCAGCATCCCCTGGCCCTGGTCCTACGGAAAAGTGCTGAGTTCCGGGAATAACGTTCCTCTTCGGTTCTTTTTCCATGGCCCTCTGTCCCCACCCCTCTTCAGGTCTTGATTTCTGAAGGACTGGGGCAGTTTGCTCAAGATCCCAAGTTTATCGAGGTCACCACCCAGGAGCTGGCTGACGCCTGCGACATGACAATAGAGGAGATGGAGAACGCGGCCGACAACATCCTCAGTGGGGGCACCCAGCAGAGCCCCAACGGCACCCTATTACCTTTCGTTAACTGCAGGGACCCCGGGCAGGACAGGGCAGGGGGCGGCGGGGACGAGCCCTGTGTGCCCAGCCTGGAGTGTCGGCGGGGCGAGGAAGAGCTCCAGGACAGCCGAGCCTGCGTCAGCAGCCTGTAGTCGCCGGGGCTGGGCAGATGCTGGGCTTTTTTATTTGTTTCAATGTTCCTAATGGGTTCGTTTCAGAAGTGCCTCACTGTTCTCGTGACCTGGAGTTAACCGGAACAGCGTCTTCATTCATTTCGTTGGGACAAGACGCAGAGTTGGGTGGTGCGGAGAGTCAGCTTTTCGGGGGGGGAAGAAAAGCAGCAACCCCAGTTTGTGTCCACAGCGGTAGAGTGGTGAGGAGGAGGGGCAAGAGTCAGGGAGGCCGAGCAAGAGCAGCCGCCTGCCTGCCCTCCCGTTATATTTCAGGCCCTGAGCCAGGAGCCAGCAGCCGCCTCTGAGCATGAAAGAGAACCTCAGCTTCCTGCGGTAGCCCTCACCAAAAGGACCCTATGTCAAACGGGTGTCTTTCAACTTTGCTTGTAAAAAAAAAAAAAATCATTTTGCACATATTCTGTATGAGCCTCAGTGTCTCCATAGAGCCAGGGCCCTGTGGATTGGCAGAAGGAAGTGGAGGTGTGACTTCCGTGAGGACCCAGCCCCACCCCAAGAGGGAAGAGGAAGCAGCAAGGGGCTCCGGGGCTCAGGGATTCAGGGGCCAGGGGTCGAGGGGCGCAGAGCATGGCAGCTTCGCCCCAGGGCCCCCCACCTCTGCCACCTGTGTCGGGATCACCTGCTTAGGTCACAGCGAGCCCCAGGCCGCTGGGGACAAGCATCAGGCAAAGGGGAGCTGGTGCTGCCTGCCAGGGACTGGCAGCCAGCTGGAGGCAAGCTAGGTGAGCGCCCTTTTGTGGTTCGACCTTTTTCTGGATAGCATGTTGCAGTTTTGGGTTTCTTGTTTGGTTTGGGTTTGGGTTTGGTTTTGTTGGGGTTTTTTTTGTTTTGTTTTGTTTTGTTTTGAATTTTGTTTTCCCAAGGGCGGGGGAGGAAGAAGAGTGTTTACATGGTTGTGTAGCCACCCACCTTCTTGTTTTCACTTTCGCCAATGTAAATCGGGTTTGGTTTTATTGTGTTATTTAAATGGTTGTGGTTTCTTTTTCTATGGCCAGTTCAATAGAGCTGCTGTAGGAGAGTTTGACCAACCATTGTGTATGCCCAATAATTTGTTATCATTTCCTTAGATAGCAACAAAAACATTTTGGTTTGGTTTTACAGTTTCAAGGTAATAAGCAATGCACTTGATAGGCCTTGCACACATGAGTGATTGAGTGGGGTTGTTTTTAACACTGGGTGACTGACTGGGTATATTGGTGGATACTGGGGAGAGGAAGTATGTGTGCAAGTCTGAGTGTTTGTTACGTGTGTGTCATGGGATATCTGTGTGCATGTGTTGTGTGCGTGTATATGCACCCATGCCAGTGTGCCCATGAGCACGAGCAAATACACAGCTTCCCCTTTAAGGTTTCACTGTGGGGAGATCTGAATCTGGGGCCATTTGAAAGCAAAAACAAACCACTGTCTCTGCTTCTGAAACGGGAATCAGTAACTCTTTGCATTTTCTGTCCCACAAGATATGCAAAAACAATGCAATAATATTCATTTTAAAAATACAATTGTGAGTTGTGTTGGCATTAAAACTGTATTTTAAAAAAAAAACAGAAATTTAAGGAAAAAAAAACTCAAGAAGGCATTTTGCTTCCATCTATTCCGTGTAATGTTTTATTGCATCGATAATGTTTCTGTTGAAGAAACCGTTATACTTGAATTCAGGTCAGTTTCAGTATTTTACAAATATTTTTTTAAAATTGAATTGCAATTGTGCCAAGCGAATATAATGAATTGAATTAAGTTTGTTTTTGAATTCACTTCTTGTATATTTTGCTGCATGTAAGTAAATCATTTTGTATTTGGAGTGTGACAAGCTTTACCTTTGAACTCAAGTGCTTTTCTACATGTTGGTCGGGGGAACACGAACGATTTTTCTTTTGATTTGTACAATGAGCAAAGGTATCACCTGTGTAAATCCTTACTCTGCTATCCACAAACAGGTTTGGACATTACTGTTTTGCATATCTTGTGTTCGCTTCTATTTCCCTCAATTTTTCCACACTCTATGGTAGGGATGTCCGCACTCCATCTTGCTTTGAGAGACCGGGGCATATGTCATATTATCCGGATCTCCACTCTGGCCTATGCTCCCTTCTCTGGTTTGGAATTTCTCTAAAAATAGCTCTTCACCAGGAGGGGGTTCGAGGCCACCTGGCTGGCCTCTTCCATCCACTTGCTGATGTCAGCACAGAGGAGGTGGCTGGCTTTTATGCTCACTCACAGGACAGACTTCCTGAGTGGTTTCTGCAGGAAAGTGTCCGCAGCGAGAGGCTGGGCTGTGAGCCCTGATTGGAGAGGGTGGCAATCCTGGCTCCTGACAGCAGTTCTCCCTCCTCAGCAGGAAGGGCTGGAGAAGCAACTGGGTAAATCTTGGTCCATCCAAAGTCAGTTCTGCCTGGCCCACTTCTCCATACTCTCCCTGCTCAGCCCCGCCCCCAGTGTGTGGCAGGCTTGGAGAGGAGCAGGCCAAGGGAAGAAACTCAGGAGCTGACAGTGGGGGTGGAAGCAGGTCTTGGAGGAGACGGCTTAGGCCCTTTTGTGGCTCCAAAGAACATGACCCCACAGCCGTTGTTTCCTTCCTGTGGAGTTCAGCAACAATGGTTAAAGGACTGACTTATGGGAAATAGGACCCAACCCTTCATCCAGAATGTACTTTCTGGCTCTTTCCCAGTATTCCCTCAGCCCTTCTTAGCACTCAGATGAGCAGCCCAGAAACCACAGCAAGGGAGAGCCATTCCTCGAAAATGAGTTTTCTTTTCACAGACTGGTTCGCGAAATACTCCCAGGCTAACTTACAGAAAAAACACACCTTTCTTCATACGTCTTCAAAACCAACCCATTCGGACTTTCTTGGTCATTTTGCAGCACCATCAAGGTCTTCTAGAAATTAAGGTCTAGGTGTCATCCTTTGTCCAGGTTTGCAAAATTTCTGCCACTGTGCTGCTATGATTCTAGGACTGGTGATGAGAGCCCTTAGGAGTAGATATCTGGTTCTTACTGGACATTTAATTCTTGGGTAGAAATTTGGAATCTCAATCAAACACACATTCTCTTTTTCATGCAGTCTTCTTCTTACACCTTTGAACTTCTTCCACCACATGATGAAATCTCACTGGCCTGTAGTATGGGCTACTTCTTGGCTCATGTCAGCATCTATGGTGCCCTGCCTAGTAAAGACCCCCTCACCCTCCATCACTCAACCCATGGCCTCCACTCTCCTTTGTAGTCAGCACCATCTAGACCATGTAGCCTTTCCCCTGCACCTATAAGAATGCTGTCAGCAATGACAAGGGCAGCTTGCCCTGTGCTGCTGTGAAGAAAAGGCGGTTTGGGTCCCTGCCCAGAGCAATGGGCCTTTCTTAGTCTGACCTGATGCCTGAGTAGGGTAAGACTAACATGATACCTGTTGTTATGATATCTGGTAAAATCAGTCATGCGCTCAACCTCATCCACAGTGCACTAGCTGATGTTTACTCACCAGCTAAAATATAACTTTCCCCAGGACCTTATAAAACACAATCTTCAAATCCTCTGAAAACCTCTGATTGGTAGGAGAGAAGCAACCGATGCTTGAGAACCAGTAAGACTTGAAGTATAGTTTAAGTACTGGGCTGGGGTGCTTTCTATTTGTCCTCTGACAAATAGAAAAAGTACCAGCCACTTTTGTATTTCCACATCTTTTAATAATTATTTATGTTCATGGCTCCATTCACCAGAGAGATTTCCAGCTATCTCCTTTCTGCCTGTTCCTACTTTTGGTCTTGAGATAAAAAGAGGAGACTTTTCCCTATACAGTACCCTGATTCATGAATTTCTCTCTGCAATAGAAGCTATTGGATTACAGCCCCTCCCCTCATCTTCACAGGTGGCCAGGCTTTCCTCCAACTAGGAAATCCCATACAAAAAAATAAGTCTTCCTCATTCTTTCTTCCTCCTCTGTGCCCCTAGTTTGAGATTTCAGGGCTTTGGCTGAAGAAAAGCTGTCCATTGATTTATCCTATCAGATCTTCTGACTGCAGGTAAAGATGATAAGGCAACCACAAAAGATGTGTCTGTCAATGCCAATGCAATGCCAATATTGAGAAATAAGAGAACCCTGAAAATGAGGAGCTTGGGGACCATCAAAAGGTAGTTTTAGAGGCTGATGCTTACCCATCACCCCTAAAAATATTGTAAGACTTAGATTGGGCATAGGAAGAACACAAGTAATCAGGGTGGTTAGTCCCCTGAAACCATAACCCTCAATGTTGTTAGGGAGGATGATGGCATCTCCACCCCTAGGAGAATTTTAGAATCACTGTCTTAGAGATAAAAATAGTTTAGCTAAGAGATCAAGGAAAAGACAATCTAGTATCAGGAGGACCCATTTTTAAGCCTCGAGTTTGTAAATAACTCAATAAAATCCAGTAGTTCTGTCTTTTCAAAAAAGACATGGTTCTGGCCTGGGGGAAGTGTCAACCTAGAGAGAACTGAGAGAGAAATGGGGGCCCCAAAAAGACAGGTTTGAAGTCTCCATGTGTCCATTCTACATTTTCTCTGTGTCTACTTCAAATGCCTCAAAGGTCTACATTAGAAAAGAAAAATAAAACCTTGATCTGATCTTGTTTTCCCAGCCAAATCAACCTTAGGCTAGTTATGAGGGTATCTGCCATCCTGTCTTTCCTCTCTGGTGGGTGTCTCCCCTCTTCTTAACAAGTGTGCCTCTGGAAACAGGCTCCAGATGGAAGACAGGAGGGGAGGCCCTAACCTCATCATGATGAAGCTCAGTAATCAACACCAAGCTGCCCAGGAGCTCCACCTGAGGAGACATAGGCAGAGATGAGGGAAGGAACTTGTCCTATTATCCTCAGGGACAAGATTGCCCCCACCTCACCCCCTGCAGTTCTCTCTGACCCCACTTCCTGTCCCAGATTTCCTTCCCCACCCTGTCACACCCCAGTCCAGTGAGAGAGACTGAGACTTGAAAGAAGTCCCTTGTGCAGGGACGGATTCTCACTCTCTTTATGAAGCCATTCCTGGTTTTTGCATCATTTATTTATGTTTATTTCAAAGCAGTGGAGTATCGTTTTGTAGAGACAGGTACCACAATGACAGGTTCGTGCTCCCAACCACTCTTTATCATGCTTGTTCTCAGATCTGTGGGAAGATGGGTTTCTGTCAATTTCCACATTGTTGGGGAGGCACTTGGACACCACACGTACACGTACATGCACACACATGCACTCGTGCACACATACACACATCCTCACTGGACAAGTTGAGCACTGGACTAATGATTTCCTCCTCCTCTCAGAAGAGTGAGTGCTGCGTAGAGAGAAATGGACTGGGAACTAGAGTGAATTCCCTGGGTGGAAATGGTATCTCTGACTTTATTATTATTATAAATAAATGTTATCTACCTTGAGGAAATACTACTGCTCCTGAAATCTAAACTTATCCTCACATGTCTTGAAGAGGCTGGGTCCATAGCAGATAGAGTGGTAAGGATCAGGCTCTCTGGTATCTTAGAAAAATAGTTAACAGGTCTCTGAGAGGGGCTTAGAGATTGCAGTGGGAAGGTAAGCTGAACTGAACATTCAACTCAATATGGAGAAGACAGAGTTAGGACCACCCAGGAAAACCCCTTAAGTCTCTACTAACAAAAAAGGGAAAAGACAGACTAGATAAACAAAAACTTTAAATATTATATCCCCAGAGCCAAACCCTCTCCCTTTAGATCAGCAGTTGGTCTTTTTACAGGTGTATTCCACCTTTGAAGGGCATCCCATAAACCTCAATTTTCATAATTGATATAGTCTGGCTAATATTAGCCTCGAAGAAAAGGTATTATTAGGAGTGTGACAATCCTACTATGGAAGAGACACTTAATAGAAATCTGCTAAACAAAACCACTCATTCACTGGATACTTAAGAGACTGTCTCACCAATATGAGTTCAGTATCAGAGGAAGCTCTTGCCTCTGAGGTGATAGGATTTAAAGGGAGGATACATGAGAAAATACAAAAATAGAATGATTCCTACTCAATGTTTAAGCCTATGGAACTCTTGCTCTGATATTCTTGGAACCTCAAATTTATCAGCTGGGTAAGGCAAAGGGTAAATGTGCCCCAGATTCAGCAGAGCTTCACTGCCCAGGGAACCCGAAGCTGCAGGCATCAGAGGGCATGAACCACAGTTGGGGAGAGGAAACAGAAGAGGGATGCCTTTCTCTCTCTTTTTGTTTTGTTTTTTTGTTTTGTTTTGTTTTTTAAGACTAAGTCTCGCTATTTTTGCCCGTGGAACTGCAGGCTCTCATTGCCCAGGGTACCACAGACTCAAGCAATCCCCAGCCTCAGCTTCCCAGGTAGCTGGGATTATAGGCATGCGCCACCACGCCCAGCTATATATTTTTGGAGCTAGGTCTTGCTACGTGCCCCCAGCAGTACTCGAACCATGATGCCTGGTCCCAGCCAGGGCTTCCTAGGCTGCCACTTACAGGCATGTGCCACCATGCCCGGCCAGAATGCCTTTCTCTAGAGTCACAGGACGAGGCCAGTAGGGTCAATGGGTCCTGTGCCAAGCCCCTCCCTCCCCAAAACTTCCCAACTCCAAAAACTACACCAAGACTGAAAGGGCAAATACAAAACTTGAGAATTGAGAGCATGTATTTTATAAACCAAGAATCCTGTGCAAAGGCATTTCCAGTGTCCCAAGTTGGCAGCTTCCTGCTTGTCTGCATGACACTACCCAGGCATCAAGTCACACCCAATCCCACATACAGGAGCCATCTCTTGACTTCCCGATCAGATTAGGCACCACCTCATAGCTGCTTTCTGCTCTGTCCAGAACAGAAACCCTTGGTCCTCCTGGGAGGAAGGCTTGGCATGGAATAGGTGTAGGTATCACATGTTTGGACAGCATGTGAGGGCAGTAACAGAAACACCATTGCAAACCACAAAGGTTCATTAAGAAATGGGTGGCAGGGGCCGGGCACGGTGGCTCATGCCTGTAAGTGGCAGCCTAGGAAGCCGCGACCGGGACAGGGATCACTGTTCAAGTCCTGTCGGTGCCACGAAGTGAGACCTAGCTCCAAAAATATATAGCTGGGTGTGGGTCGCGCATGCCTGTAATCCCAGCTACCTGGGAAGCTGAGACTGGGGATTGCTTGAGTCTGTGGTACCCTGGGCAATGTGAGCCTGTGGTTCCACAGGCAAAAAAATAGCGAGAACTAGTCTCAAAAAAAAGAAAAAGAAAAGAAATGGGTGGCAGGTTCCTGGTTATGAAGCACTGGAATGCCTGTGACTTTCATACCCGTGTGTTTTAATACCTAGAGCTACTTCCTTCCATGTCAGAGGCTGCAGAGGAAGCCCCTCCCATCCTCCCTCCCCTCCCGGCATCCTGATCAGGCCCAGCTCTGTACCCCCAACTGCTCTGCATCACACTTATTCTCAGAGAGCGGTGGGAAGATGGACATGCCTCCATTGTCACCCCATGCCTGTCACCAGACCACACACCGCACCCTCACACCATCCCGTCCAGGCTCCGCGACACCAATGCCCTACTGTTGTAAATATCCTTGTACAGTTTGTAATCATCAATATCCCCACGGTCAAGGCCTCGCCGCTGCGCCTTCTCACCTTGAGAAGGCCCAGGAAACCCTTCAGGAGGAGCTTCAGGGTCATCTCTGTGTGAGACGCTATGTATATTCCTGTAAGATTGCATTTTTATCTAAGGAATGATGTTATTTAAAAAACACACAAAAACACAAAAAACAAGAATTGCAAATAAATTTCTTAACAATGCTACATCGGTTCAATTGTATCTTCCCTCTTTCATATTCCTTCTCTTCGCCTGTTTCCTGGAGATCCCAAAAGTATCCCTAACTCAGATTCCTATCTCAGTTCCTCCAATGGAAAGGAAGACGGGAGTAAACAACTGGGGAATCCTGAGTCCAGTGGTAGGTAAGCTTATTTCAGTGATTTCTTGGTCCCTCTTCCTTCCAATGCAAAAGTTAATGGAAAAAACAGGTTAAGACTGGCCAAGGAGACAGAACAGGAGAAATTAAATGGGTAATTCATAAAGACAACTCTCTCCCAAATATTTTTGGAATGCACAGAATTGGTTTTGGATGAATGATGGAAAGAAAGGAAGAGGAAGAAATCAGAGGATGAAACGCAGGAGGGTAAACACAAGATCACTTTATTAAAGTACTTTGAAAGCTAGAAAAATGCAGGGTTACTTTCCTTTGGTTGCTAAAACTTAAACCGAGTCAGGCAATGCTTCCAGAATAATTCCCTCTATAAAAATAGTTTGTCAGGCACAAAAACACAAATGTCTCAGATGGATGCAGTTATAAGAACAGAAAGTCTACCATCCTTGCCCCATGGATGAGAAGGTCCGTTCAAGAATTATAGGACATCAACCAGCCTCCTCATCACTTCTCCACAAGAACCTCCCTCTAGCTCTGGAAACCAGGGTGTAGAAAAGGAAAATGGAGTAATGGAGTAGAAGGGCTGGAAGACACAACAGAGGATCCACCACTTCTGACCCCACACGGTCAAACCCATCAGTGCCTAATGCCAATGGGAGTTCTCCCTAATCCTCCCAAGAGCATCTTTTTTTTAATAATTAATATTTTTATTTTTGGATTTTGTACAATACATGATTGCATAACTGTTGATCCCCATGGGATTACCCCACTCCACCACGCCCCCTCTGGTCTCTTTTGCCTCCTTTCTTTTTGTTGTTTGTCCATGTTTAGCCTTTTAGTCTTTTTTGCCTTTAGAGACCAAGCACCTTTGGCTTGTATCCATGCTTCTTGTTTCTTGGTGGCTGTTCTTTCTGTTGTTTTCTGCCTCATTTTGCTGCTCCATCCCATTATGTTTCAGATCTTCACCTTTGGGGAACTGACTCCTAGCCTTATGTTTTGGTAGAGCTGCTCCTCGATGGGGACAGCCATCGACTGATGGTAGCTCTCCTGGTCTCCTTTTTAGGAGCTTTGCTCTTGGGCCACTGCCATTCTGTAGGTGTCCTCCCTCTGGCAAAGGGAGTGTGCTGTTCTTTATTGACAGCATCTCTGTGCTGGGTTTTTGGTCACAGTTCCCTAATGAGTGGCCAAGAGCTCCTTAATTAGAGGCAAGTTGGTGCTCTACAGCCTTCCACTCTACTAGTCTAACTTCCATCTCCTGAATGGACTCGGAATTGGAACTTAGATGGGTTTAGGGAGACACACTGCCAAAGATAGAAGTTAGAAATGGGTTGGGCCATGTGTTTGGGTTTGAGGGCAATGTTCTTGTCAGAGGAACAGTGGCTACTTATTCTGGACACATGGGACTTGCCATTAATTCCATATCACCTGTGACTGAGAAGGTGAGGGTTCATTAGAGCAACACCCCCAGAGATTTCAGGGGCTGATGCATTTGATGGTTAAGGTAGCAACAGTGGCCATAGTAGATTCTGTAAAGTAGAATTGATTTTCCTGAGTGCAGTGCAGCCCTTATGGAGAAAAGATAGGTTTAGTCAAAGCAGCAGAGAGCTTTCATGGTCATTCTGCTATAGTCTCTTATTGCTTATAACCATAGGGTCAATATTGGTAAATATCAAACATTATCTTTAACTGCCTATAAAATCAAACTGTAACAGCAGTTGAGTTCACATCCTTCATAAGTTTCTTATGTGAAAGTCAAAGCACTAATTGAGAAATAAGGTCACCCTGAAAGTTGAAGTGGGAATCTGGTTGAATTCAAAAGAAACTGATCATTTCAAATCTCCAAGTCACTCTGGGCATTCCTTGGCAATGGAAAAAGTGAAGTATGACTGTGTTGAGCCTTTTTTTTTCTTTTGCTGGAAAACTCTATAACTTCACCTACGTGCCTGGAAGGGACACTCATTCTCCTCAAGACTCACTACACTCTCCTCTTGTTGCCACTAGCCCCACAGCTTAAGTCAAATCTGAACATGGTTCAGGTATCCAGGGGCTCTGTGTAACCCAGGAGGAAATAGCTTATCCACTAAAGAATTGCAAGACTTTACTACAAATTTGTTAGCAGAAACCTGGAAGATGGGAGTGTGTGGGTGTGGTATCAAAATGAGTTAGACCAAGGAGAGTGAAATAAAGCACCATGTCAGGTGTTTTAATTTAAACATATTTGTGCATTCACTAGAGTTCAGATTTCATATTTTAAATGATGCAGCTGGAATTGACTCTGACATCTTATTTGGTTGGTTGACTCAGATTTGAACTCAACAATGTCCTCTGTCTAAAGAGCCTAAGATGTTAGCACTTCCATGGCCTGACATGGAAGAAAGAATCCAAAGCTTCAGGGGATGGAAACACTGACAGGCATTTGTCAGGTATAAAGTGCACCAGCTACCAGTCACATTGAGGCACCAAAGGTCTTCGTTTCACTAAAGTTTTGAGCAATAACTAGAGAGGAGACACCTGAATTTTTTTTTTAAATCTGAAGTTGCTCTCACTTGGTGACTAGCAACTACCATGCTTTTATTGAGGTTAATGGAATTCTGTAAAGACAGATTAAGAGGCAGCATGAATTAGGACATTCTGTATAGTACTCAGTGAATTACATGAGGTCTTCACCACTTTTATAAACCCCATAACATCGGCTTTGTAGTAGATGATTTTGCCCATCTATGGCCAATGGCAGTGTTCGGAGCTATAATGGTCACTAGGTTAGGTATCTTAAGTGCATTTTTTGACTTACATTATTTTCACTATGGTACATTTCACTATGGACAACTTGGGCAACTGGAACTAAGGTAACCAGAATGCACTAGCCCACAGGGATCTCAAGTGATGATTAATTGATCATATAGTCATAAGAGAAGCAGGCAACCTATTGAGATGTTACTGAATCTGCAGCACGAGTCAACAAACTATAACCCAACCTTCTGCCTCTTATTGTATTATACTAGAGCAGGATCAACCCACTCATTTACAATATTATCCAGAGCTACACACCACTGTAATAGAAGAATTGAGTAGTTGGTGACAGAGTTCATGTACCCTTCAAGATAAACTATTTGCTATGTCTTTTTACAGGAAATACCAAACCCTGATCTATGTAGCTATTTAACAAAAAATGTCCAGGTCTATTGGTAAAAAGTCTGGTTTGAGTCACTGCCATAGAATTTCGTAGTCTCTTCCCCAGGGCCAAGTCCTAAGCCAATTTATGGGTCCAGAGCCCATGGTTAAAGTGGAAGGGTCTGCAGAATTGTTATGTATGGAAGACCTGCCTTGACTTACTGTGGTGTTCCATCCTTATAAATGCACGATAATAGTGAAAATAATGTAAGTAAAAATGCACTTTAAGATGCCTAACTTAGTGAACATCATAGCTTAGAACACTGCCATTGACCATAGATGGTCAAAATCATCTACTACAAAGCCGATGTTATGGAATTTATAAAAGTGGTGAAGACCTCATGTAATTCACTGAGTATTATACAGAATGTCCTAATTCAAAATGTGAAGTATGGTTTCTACTGAATGTATATTGCTTTCCCACTCTTTTAAGTCAGGGACCATCTGTGTACTAACTATTCCTCCAAGACTTCCCTGAACAGCACTGTTGCCATTTGCACTGGAGAAAAAGAAATACCCAGACTACTAATGAATCACTGAACGTGGGCTCTGAAATGATGCTGATTCCTAAAGACATTATCATGGGGGCCTACGGTGCTCAGATGGTAATGCCATACCCCACACCTGTGTCTGATCAAGGAACTAATTTTATAGCAAAAGAAATGTAACAGCAGGCTGACACCCTTTACCCCGAAGCAGTTGGCTGAATTGGAAGGAAGAACCACTTGCTGAACTCAGTTACGGTAACAATTTTGAGACAATGCCCTGAAAGACTGGGGTGTCTTAGAGTCTGTAATATTTGCCCTGAACCAGAGACCATTGTATGGAGCTGAATCCCATGGCTAGAATACAGTCACCTTTGCTTAACAAGGATACCTGAGAAAGGCATCGTTAAGTTGTTTTGTTGTGCAAACCTTATAGATGCAATTACACAAGTCTGATGGCTACACACCCAACTTAGATCATGTGACCTGTCGGGTCCATTGTCACATATGCTTTCTGTGGTGGATGGAAGTTCCATGGCTCTTTATGTACCTGGAAATTGAAGGGTAGAAGTGGGAGAAGTTCCTCTCACTGCAGTAACTAATAAAAACACTGCAGGATTTGTTTTAATTCCCATCCACAATTTTGAGCTCTGCTGGTTTGGAGGCCTTATTCTCTACGATATTGTGATTTGTAACAGAAAATAAGTGTTTGGTCTTTGTCCTGTTTCTGGCACACAGTTCCTAAAACCCTTGTGATTCTCCTATGTGGTAAGAGCAACCCAGGTGTGTTTTGTTATGCTAATGCCTCTCAGGAAACCCATCTAAGGATGGGGGCTGGTTGCCAGGACAACTAGCCATATGATTAGAGGGGATGGCATCTTCAGTGCTGCCCCCTGTTCTCTGAGACAGGGAGAAGACCTAGAAGGGGACTCAATTGCCAGTGGTCAATGATCCCACCAATCTTGCTTGTGTAATAATCCTCTATTAAAATCCCAAAGGAAAGCTGGGCAGGGTGGTGCATGCCTATAAACTTCAGCCTATGAAGTGACTGGGGCTAGGGATCGTGGTTCAAGTCCCACTCGGGGCAACAAAGCAAGACCTAGTCTCCCCCCTCCCCCCCGAAAAAAATACCTGGGTGTGGTGGCACACACCTGTAATCCCAGCTACCTGGGAAGCTGAGGGTGGGGGTTGCTTGAGTCTGTGGTACCCTGGACAATGTGAGCCTGTGGTTCCAATTCCAAAGGACAGGGTGCTGATGTGTTCAACTGGCAAACACATTAAAATTGGGGGGCAGTGGCATGCCTTGGGAGGCCATGGGAGCTCTGCATCCCTCCCTATACCTTGCCCTACACATCTTTTCCATTGGACCAGTCTTTTTCCAATAAACTAGAAATAAAATAGGTAAAATGTTTCTCTTATTCTGTGAGCCATGAACCCAAGGGTGGGATCATGGGAACCTTCAGTTTACAGTCCGAAGTTCAGTATTAGAAGTGGTGGGGAGGGGTAGTCTTGGAGCCTGGTACCTTCTGTGAATAGACAGTGTGACAATTAATTCAGATTCTAGGACTCCCTGCTGAGTATTTGAGGAGAACCCCTTCCCCCACACTGGAATTGGCACCAGATCCCCTTAAGTTCCCAAGGAGGGGAGAGGACATGCTTCTATCAAAGCAATGATTCCATAGATTAGGAAATTGAGACTACCCCTTTATCCTCTGGGGCACCTTATGCCACTAAACCAACAGGGAGCAAAAAGAGTTTCTCTCCCGGCTGGCATGACTAGTCATAGCTGCCAGTGAGAAACTGGATGCTAACTTTGCAGTGGAGAACAGAGGCCCTGTATCTGGAAGTCCATGCCCATGTGCTCGTCGATGCTCAACAGTAAAAAGCACATGGAAGAGAAACAGTCAAGACTCCACAGGATTCACACTATTCAGAAATGAAAGTTTAGCTCACCCCACTAGGAGAAGAACCCCAACTACTTAAGTTTCTGACTAAGGATAAAGGGGAAAATGACTGGGAAATGGAGAAGGCCAGATCTGCCATGACTGTGATAAGTGTAAGAATTGAAGCAGTTTTGCGTATTTCTTTTGCGTACGGATTCATTTGTATAGCACAGCTATTTTTACTCTCTCCTCTTCTTTCTCTAATTATTTTATACACAAGTTGTTGGAGGTTAACTTTAGAACTTTGTATAAGTTTTCAGTGGGCCTGCAGCTGAATTTGGAAGTACTGAATATAGGCAGTAACGCATGTGATGTCTCGGGACCGTTTCCCTTTTGAAGAAAGAGTGGTCACCTACTTTTCCCTTGAGCACAGAGCAGTTGTAGCTCCCTAATTGGAAACATCCCATTGTGTCCTGGAAGTGCAAATATTTGGAGGAAGAGAGCATGGAAGGTGAGTAGCCAAAAGAATAAAGCTTGAACAATGGTCAGGTCAACTCTGAGAGGATGGCCTCTCAGCTCTGCAACTGCCACTTTTTGCCCTGCTTTGTGATGCTGGAGTTGACTCTGCTAACGTTGCTCCTGTCAGATGGATTGATGGTGGGATTTGTTGGAAGGATGATATTGGTAGGGCGCTGGGAGGCAAGAATAGGAAGAAGTTCCTTCCAGTGTCCTCCTCTTCGGCACCAACTGTGGTTTGGTATGTGAGAGACTTGGTAGCCCAGACAGATGACTGGCTCCTCTTGCGCCCTCTGAAAAGTTTCTCTGCTCATGCAACTCCACTTTGCCCCATCCCCCCCCCCCAACTTTGGCCTCATCGTCTCCAGTGGCAGCCACACTGCCCCAGCCCAGCACACCTCCCCTCAGCCCAGAAATAGAAGTTGCTTTCTCAATTGCTGTATCCCCCATACCTTAGAGCCTCCTTGGACCCTTCTAGTAGATTCCCACTAGTATTTGACTAGCTAACAGGACTTTGTTATTGAATTCGCCCTGCTCAAATCCCTGGTATGGATTCTGTCCCCAAATGAACTCTGACCACTCCTCCACCTAGAGGCCTTGTCTTTCCCTCTACCAGAAAGTTTTCATCTGGATTGGTAAATGCTCAAACATAGGTGTCAACCAACTGCTCTCACTGTGCTGGCTTTAAACTGGAGCTGCTGGTGCAACCTCCTCCTAATCCTTGAAATGAGGTTGAGTGCTGATGCCTGCAACCAGGATACACCCAGGGAAAGTGGATATGAAAGGTTTGTTCATGATATAAAAATAAATATAAAGGTTTGTTCATGATATAAATATAAATCTGCTGATCTTGGTTCTTCATTCTCAATGAACCTGTCTGAGAAAAGTATCACCACAGCCCACATGCCTTAGAAACAGCGTCAAGAGTCTATGAGAACATGTGGCTATTTTCCATTTGTCCAAAAGTATGAACTTAGCCCCTACCACGTGCCAAACACTGGTCTGGGTACTGGGCATCCAGCAACATTTGACTCTGATACATTACGTCCAAGAGTTAACCCTCCTTCTACAACTGCAAGCAAGCCCCGGGTGGAGCCTCACACACAGGGTGGAGCTGCCCACAAACCCAACTGAGGTTCAGAAGGGGCCTGACAGGCTCTGCACACACACAATCAGACACATAGCTGCCCAATCCAGATAAGAGTAGGAGGTGGCACATAACAGCGGCTGAGCATTGGGAATGGGGTGGTGGGTTGGGGGTTGTGTGAACACAGATAGGGCACAGATTTGTAACTATAGATGTAAGAATGTGCTGGGACCTTAGGCCCCACTGATGAGTGCAAATGAAGCACAGGGTGGATCTATTCAGAACAGTGTGTTTCTTTCCAGCATTGGCCTCTGCGGGAGCTTCCTGAACTAGGGAGACAGCAGAACAGCAGTGATCCCAGGCCCTGGCACGCTCTGTTAAGAACAACTTAAGTTCCTTAGACTGGAGAATCATTTCCTGAGATGGAAGAAAAACATGTTACCAGAAAGCCCTAATGCTAAGACCACCCAACTTTCAGTGGTTCTTATACCACTAACGGGGAGGAGGCAGATTCCGTGCATTTGTTTTCTATTGCTGTATAACAGATTTGCATAAACGTAGTGGTTTGAAACAAAATACAAAAATGATCTCATAGTTCCTGCAGGTCAGGAGCCTAGGCATGGGTCCTTTGTTCATGGTCTCACAAAACTGCAAGCTGGGTGTAAGTTGGGCTGTGTTCAAACCTGGAGATTTGACTGGGGACTATCTGAAATTGGGTAACAAAATGCCTCGGTCCAGCCACGGTGGGGAACGGTGCCTGAGGGAAGGGGTGAGGATTGAAATCAAGACGATCTCTTGGGCAGGAGGGCACAGTGGCTTTTCTCTTGATCCGCTGGCCATGAGTTTATTTTTCATACAGCTTTTATACAATTCATGTAACACAGTTCAGCAATTACAACAGTCTTTTGCGTGAGGTCAGTTTTGCTGGGGCCTAGCTTTCTGTAGAGTCTGCTTATCTAGGATGGATGGCGATCACCAGACTCTCTGTAGGATGCTTTTGTTATCTAAACTGATATTTTACAGGGCTTCCTGATATCTATGCTTTACTCCCACAGGCAAGAGTTTATAGTTCCTCATATTGTGAGGATTTGTTCAGTGGACAACCTTCTTTTGCCCTCCACAACAAGGCAGGCAGAGTATTTAATTAAACTTATACACAGGAGCAGCTGGCCCTTTAAATCCAGCTACTCCTTAGGTTGGTCCCAGCCCATGCAAGCAGCAGCAAAACCACACTAACCTTGTAAGGACACAAAAACAAGATTTATTCGCTAAGAGGGCAAAATAGACAAAAGTCACTGAGGGTACAAAGGACCCAGCAACCAGTTCAGTTTCTAGTCCAAAAACTGCACATGGGTCCTTAGCCACATGTATACACAAAATGGTAGTTGTTTTACCTTCAAACAAAATGAAGAAACCAAGATAGCATTGTTGATCCTCTTCCAAAGGCACAGTTATTCACTTCAAGTCAAAGAAAACCAAGATGGCGTCATCGATCCTCATCCAAAAGACACAGTTCTAACGTTTTCTCAGCTTCAACTCTAAAGTGACTCGAAACCAGCGAGACTCACTCAATACAACAGCAACAACCACTTCAGATGTCCCACGTGAAAACAGCAACACAGTAAGTTCTCTTCAGGTCTCCAAACAATTCCATAACTTCACAGTTTCAAAGTTATAGCAAGTTTCCAAGTATTACATTTCCACTTCAGCTTACAAAGAACTCAAGTTTCTCCAATATGCTTCCCTGGGATCTTCAAAAGGCCAGGGAAGTGCTTCCTTACTGCCCTACTGCCCTACTGCCACACATGGCAGTGGCAGCTCAGAGGCCTCCAGCCTCCCTGCTGCTCCTCTGCTCTCTCCCTTCTTTCACTTCCTCTCCCCTCTCGCCCTTAAATCTCCTCACTCTACTCCTCTCATGAGAAGGGATGGCTTCCCTTCTCTAAGTCTCCACCCACCAGGGCACAATAGCTGCTATCTTATTGCAACATTTCCATGCCAAGATCACAGCACCTCTATCAAATCCACTTCAAAGTTCTTTCAAGATGTTGACAGAATTTAATTCTTTTTCAACTGCAAGACTTAGGTCCCCATTTTCCTGCTGGCTGCAGGTGGGGGTCCCTGGAGTGTAACCAGGGCCTGATGAGTGGTACAGGTGGGAAAAGGATGCCAGTAAGGAGGAATTGCCCAGATGATATACACCTCAAGGGCAAGCAAAGAAAGAAGCACTGTGCGTGGAATCTGGCATGAGAGGGAAAAGTCGCAAAAAACGTGGTGTGGGAAGGCACAACATCATGGGTTTTGGCCCTAAGAGCCCAAGACAGGCTGCACTCGAATGGCTGGCACCCTGAGATTAGACCACCTGGGGAGGAGGGAAAATTGCAAGAAACACAAGTCACACTTTTGGTTTAAAAGCAGGATTTGGACCTCTAAAAAAGAGGATAATTTGCTGGAGAACTTGGAATCTGTGTATGCTGGAAAACTTGGGACGTGTGTATCACTGAAGATGAGAAGAAAATTGGAATCTGCATGCCTCCCAAAGAAGGAAGAGTTGAACTTGCTGGGAACTGGACTTTGTGTGAAATCCTGCTTTAGGTTTGGAGCAGCAAAAAGACACCACCTGAGACACGTGCTTCCTTGTAAAATGCTTGTTTAGGTCTGGAGTGGTGAGAAGAAGCCATTTTGGAAGTGTTTTAGGACTTTGTAACTGGGGTAGGATAACTGGCATTCATGGCCTAAGTGACTCTTGACAACCTCTCCTTGTGTATAAATAAATCTTGTTACTATTGTTTTGAGTAGTTTTGCGATTGTGCACAGATGGAAGAACTCAGCATGCCAGGTTTAGCTACAGACTTCTCTCCCTGCTTTGTTTTGGTGCTTGTTTTGCACCCAGTTTTAGGAGCTGCTGCAGTTCTTAGCTACATGTGCCCCTGCATAGACCTGCTCATAACAAGGCAACTTAGTTCTAGGCAGTTAGTGAGGGAATCTTTCATGCTGCTCTGCTAAAATGAAGTTTGATAGAATATAACAGAATCACAGAAGTGATGTCCTACTGGTGAGAATCAAGCCACAGTTCCTACCTGCACTCAAGGAAAGGGCTGACACAGGCATGGATCCCAGGAGGAAGAATTTTCTGGCAATTTTGCCAGTTAAGGTCAGTCTGCCATGGTTAGCCTCAGAACCAAGACCACACTAGAGAAAAACCCAAGTAAGCCATTTGGGACCCTCATGCTCTCTCGGAGAGCACCAACTGTCCCCAGACTGGAGGGACTCCTGGCACCAGCCTCTCTCCACATCTTACACCAAGCTGCTGGAGGGACCCAAGCCTCGGCCCACAATGGTGACTCAAATTGCTTTTGGGGGTGATACACTTAACACGGGATGAGGGAACTAGCCATCCTTGCTTGTGATGCCCTCATTCATCACGGTTCGAGTCCCGCCAGGAGCACGTAGTGAGACCTAGTCCCAAAAAAATAGCTAGGCGTGGTGGCACGCACCTGTAATCCCAACTATCTGGGAAGCTGAGGCTGGGGATTGCTTGAGTCTGTGGCACCCTGGGCAACGTGAGCTTGCAGTTCCACAGGTAAAAATAGCAAGGTCTAGTCTCAAAAAAAAAAAAATTTAAAAAGAATGTTTCTGTAGAGAGAAATTATCAACTCTGTGTTTACAACCAATGCCTGGGAAGTCAGTGCACAAGTCAGTCAATCTCCTCCTTAATCTTTAAACTCTTAGTTCTAAGACTACCAAAAAAAAAAACAAAAAAAAAACAAAACTAAACAAAAAAAAAAAACCTCTTCCTGATCTAAAGATACTAAAAAATGAAATAACAAGCTCATAGTCACAGTCTTCTGGTCAAGAGAAAATTAGGTAGCAGAGGTGAAAGACCCCTGAAAGGTTAACAAGGGCATACTACCAACCCAACCCCACAGTTAGAAAACCTTGGTTCAGCTGCAAAGAAAGAAAACAAGAACGACAAATGTTTATTTTAGGAAGGAGGGAACTCAGGAAGGTGAGGAAGAGCAAGTCTTCCTTAGGCAGGACCTGCAGAGAAGACACACTTCCCAGTGTCAAGGAGAACTTCCAAACATCTGTCAGCTCAGAACTTCACACTATCCATACTGGAACGCCCCCTTAGGAGGTAGTGATGGATGCTGTACAGGAAGAAACCCAAGCAGAAGACAATGATCATGAGGGACATGGTGCAGAGCGTGTAGATGGACATTCGCTTCTCCATGGACCCCCTGATCAGGCAGAGATAGGGTCCGGAGCAGCTGGCGATGTTGCATGTCATGATTGGCTGGCTAACCAGGGGCAGGTGGATGTTCACAAGAAGGAACAAAAACACACACTGGGAACCAACCTGCAGAAGGAAGTAGAGCAGGTATAAAAGCAAGAGCATCTTCTCCTGGTGAAAGTTCAGGATGGACTTCTTTGGAGAAGGGGCTTGCTCCTGGATTCCCACCATGGAGCCCTCCTCCGTCTCATCCACGTGTTCCACGGACTTGACCTTGATCTGCTTGTGCCGAATCTGAGCCATGAAGAATTCCATGAGGAAGAAGAGGGCCAGGAAGATGAAGAAAAAGAAGTACCAAATCCCCACTACAGGACTGTCAAACATCATCTCAAAACACTCAATCAAACACGGGTAGGTGATGTTGCCGTGACACCAGAAGTCTTCGTGGATGGGGATCCAGGGCATGCGTACCACATACACCACCACCCCGTACACGGCGATGAAGCCGAACCACAGCTGGCGTCCGAAGTAATAGCTCGACTTGTCCCCGGCCACAGAATGCAGCACGGGGATCAGCCCTGCCACGGCCGCTGCCGCCATGTCCTCAGGGTCTCAGGGGCCAAGGACTCTTGAGAGAACTCCACAGCACCTCAGGAGGGAAGAGAACAAGGCAGTGTTAGAGCCTGAGCTGGTGCAGAGATCCCAAGCACACCCACACACCCGCCCCTGTTCATATCCACCACCCACCCTCACTTTCGAGTCTTTCCTCCAAAACTCAACCAGCGGTGGTGTCTGTGCTTCCATGACACCGTTACCCCAATCCGTCTGTGACAACCTCTCAGAGAGCTGTCCACCCCGGGCAGCACCGAAGGGAATCAGTCCCTGTGCGATACTCATCTCCCCTGCTAGGCTACAAACTTCTGGAGGTCAGAAATCAAACTTTATCCACATCTTCCCCATCTCCCCCAGCATAGACCATTATATACAATAAGGACCTAAACACTCTTGAGGAAAGGAGGGAGGGAAGTGTGGAACGTGGAAGCAGGTGGAGAGATGGAGCTTCAGAAAAGAGGAACACCTCCTGTCTCTCTAGGCCCCTCTGGGACACTAGAGGCTGGGCAACAGCACATCTCTCACCTGTAACCCCGCTTCCTAACCTCTTTGGAATGTCCCAAGAGACAATGACCTATTAGTAATGGCTGTTGCCTTCAAAGGTATAGTCTCCTGTTAAAGAGCATGCCCACATCCTCCCTGCCGCATGTCATGTAAGCTTTGCTACTTCCTCATTACATTATTGTAACATTTCCTGGCTGGGGTATATAAGTGGGATCTCAACTTCATTAAAGTCAGATCTGGACATGCTTCCCAGGATCCCCATTCTGTGGGTTAGCCTCACAGATCACTATCAATCTCTTCCTTCTCAATTTCTTCTTCATTCCACATGTGACTCTGAACAGGAAGGAGAAAAGGAGGGAAAGAGGGAAGGAGAGA
>PVHY01021336.1:0-24080 GCA_004024945.1 Uropsilus gracilis
CCCCCACCCCGAGTTGTAACCATTTGGTGTCTGTCTTTATCTTTTTAACTTGTTTCTGCTAATGTGATTTCTTTTAGGTGTGTCCATGGGTTTTTTTTTTTTTCTTTTTGTGTGTGTTTTCATTTTTTTATTTTTTT
This sequence comes from Uropsilus gracilis, assembly GCA_004024945.1. Taxonomy (NCBI): domain Eukaryota; kingdom Metazoa; phylum Chordata; class Mammalia; order Eulipotyphla; family Talpidae; genus Uropsilus; species Uropsilus gracilis. Next base: position 138 of record PVHY01021336.1, read on the forward strand.
GTTTGATTTTCCCTATATCCATCATATAAAAATTAAATCTTGTAAAGAATCTGCATCACATTAATTCTAGAGTTGGGCTAAGAACTTTAAATGTGGCTTGCTTAAAGGTCATATCTTGCTTAGTGTATGGATGCATGCAAATATGTCTCTCTGTGTATATATGTGCATGTATTTATGTATACATGCATGTGTGTAAATATGTTTATAAATTTCTCTATGCATGTATATATGTATTGTTGTTTTAGAGAAATCTCATCACACAACTATGGAGAAAAAAATCCTGAACTCTGTCTTAAATTAAGTCTGGACTGTAGGGATCATATCTAGTTGGGAGATACCCTGTGCATTGTAGGCATATATGTAATTGCTAAAGGACAGGGAAAGCTATGCATATCTCAAGATAAACATATGTATGCATAGGTATTTCAAGCGAGATGCATCCTTTTCTAGTTTGTATTATGTATCCTAATGTACACACAACCCTCATTCCCTATCTCTAATCCTCACTAAATTTTCATGCTTAGATTATTATTAGATTACCATCAATTGATAATGGTTAACATGGGGTTCACCTTTAAGGAGCCACACTTTTAAGTAGCTATAAAGCCTAATTAGATTATCTGGTTGACTCCCAAGCTGATACTCTATAATTTGTACCACACTTATATCACTTGAAAGTTTTCCAAAAGTGCAAGATTCTGTGTGGGCATGGATTTCCATAATTGTCTCCAGAAGAATTAAGATCAGAAAAGCAATTGCCTGGGGTCCTCAAATCCCAAAGCCACTATATTATTATTGGAAATAATGATGTAGGAATAAGTTATCAGAATTTTATTCAAGAAAGAGTACTGTTCATAGGTAGAAGAATATTGTGATGATGCGAGGGAGGACTTCTGAAAGACTTTGCTAGAGCAGATGCCTCTAAGGTTTTTCAGTAAATTGTTCAGAGCTTGTGCTTAAAGGAAAGAGAAGAGCCACCTTGAGCTAAAAGTAAATTGTTCAGAATCACATTGCCACTGTTAGCTTTCTCCTCAGTCCTGAAGGTCACCTGCTGGTTTTCCTCTATGTGACTGTTGAATAAAATGCATTGCTTTAAGCATAACCATGTTACTAGTGGTCTACAGGACTTCTTTATCTTTCTCAGAGCTCTGACTTCTTCATGGCAGCATCGACATTGATGTGTTTGTATGTTTGCTTTGTTTTTACTTTTCTTTTGTATCTGCATGATGCAGTGGTAAAATTTAAACATCAGAGTCCCTTCAATTCAGAATCTCTTCTAGGCCTGGAGGGGCCCAGCAATGCACACATAACAGGCATACTAGTTTTCTAGAGCTTTTTATGAAATTATCACAGATATATCTCCTTACTATTCTAGAGTTTAAAACCAAGCTGTTGAGAGGGCTGTGGCCTTTTAAAATTTCTTGATAGGATAAGTTTCCTTGCATTTTCTAAATTCTAGATGTTACCTCTGTGTTTAGGTAATGACTTCTTCTGATCATTCTAACCTGTGGCTTCCATTCTCATCCCTTTTTGAACTCCTACCTCTTTTTTTGTGAGGATGCACATGTGATAACTTTATTGTACCCAACTCCTGTTAATCCAGAATAATCTCCTCATCTGAAATGTCAATAACTCTTACATATAAAGTCTCTGACATATAAGATGACTAGTACCCACATGGGGAATTAGAAGATTGACGTTTGTGGCAGTTATTTATTCAACTTATCACAATGGATTATATGTTTATGTACAATTTGTAGAAGTAAGACATCAGTTAAAATGTTCAACTCTCTTAACTCCTACTTCATCTTCAATCTGGTAACATTGAAATCACTTCAGGGTTTTTAAGCTGAGACATTTAGGTTGAGGATATACTTGTCTGGTTTTAATAGAATGTATTTATGTTATTCACCATCACAGGTGAGTATCTATGAACATGTCACTGGCTATCTGGTATCTTCTAGAAATGGTTTAGAATTGCATATTATGCCTATTTTTGAACATTTTACATTAACGATACTGTGTCAAAAATCATCTTGTGATATGAATATGTCTGATGATGCTCAGAAAAACAAATATAAATACAGTGGAGGAGAATTGAATCTCAAAATACATGAAGACTGAAGCCACTCTTTAGCAAATTATTTGGTTTTTTTGACTTTTTAATTTTTTTCATTTGTGACCATTCATAGCTAAATTTGTAAATTTAGCTGAAGAATTTGTTCTCATTAACATCTGAAAAAATTGCTATTAATGAAAAATAAATTTTTGCCCCATGGAGAGAAATAAAATAGTATTCAGTAAAATTGCACAGAAGAAAAGTATTTTACCAGGCAATTTCTAATAAAATTATTACATCACTATCCTATGCTATGTGATATTTGTTAACTTTTAAGTTCTTATCTCTTGTGTTTATTACCATCCTAAATACTTTAATAACTAGATGTCTTTTTTTTTCTTAAGGATGAGACACACACACACACACACCAAATTGTACAAGTTTTACAGCATACAGAATCAGAACCTGATATTGCTAAAACTTGTATTAGAGTTCAATCAGGGAAACAAAGTTATCCATCACCTGCCTATCTGTCTCTTGCTCTGTCTACCTGACTCAATCAATCCATCTATCTATAGGAAGACATGAATTAACAAGGAATTGGCTTATACCATTGTAAGTGGAGGTTCGTTAAGCATGATAACTTAAGGATTTTATCTTAAAATGTCAAAACTTATGAAGTGATCTATGCAAAATCAACCCATTGTGGATTACTCAAATGTTGATAGTGCAGAGCATTTAGCTATTAATTTGTAGTGTAAGTCCTGTTAAAAAAAATTTAAAAATGGCTAAAAGTTTTCAGTAAAAAAGTAAGAAGACCCATAGTTTAATGTGAAAACCAATGAGCAATTATTAAAAATAAAATAAATTCCAAGAAACTTTATATAAATAACTGCCAAAACATATATAAGTGATTTTTAAAATGATTGAGTAGTCCGGCATTACCTAAAATAAAATAGTGGCTGCTGCAAATAAACAAGAAATAAAAGTAATCCATAGCACTTTTGATTGAATTCCTTATTTGACTTGCAAAATGTGTGTGCATATGTGTATATATATATATATATATATGCATGTATAGACATATAAATGTGTGTATATATCTAGTGTAAATAGCAGAGTAAATACAACTTGGAAGTATGTTTTCAATCTGTACCTTGAATTCAAATTTTTAGGATGTGTCATTCCCTCCATGGTGAAGGTTGTTCAAATGTGCCTAGTCTAAAATGTGTTAAGTGAATAAAACCATTTTAAGTTGGGGAAAAAAGAATTTATCCTTTTGCTATTCTACATAGATATTTCATTTATAATTACCGATTTTTTTTCTAATGAGCTTCCTGAATATGTTACGGAAGGATATGATCATTCCCTTTATTTTGCTACATTTTTGTCAGATTATTTTTGCATTTCTGTGTTTGATATACTGCACAATTCTAAATAATTTTATAACTTCTTCATTCATTAGCAAAAATCAATCTGTTGTTTGTATTATTTTTTTTCAGTTTCATTGCATTTTATTGTTGGATTCATAATGAGATTTGATATTTAATTTGGATCAAAATTATCTTTTCTTAAAGAAGACAGCTATACAATAATTTTTGCCCATAAACCTTTAAATAACAAACATCTATTGATTTATGTTTAAATGATGGCCATTTAATTATTATTAGAAATTATTATATTCACCTACATTTTTAACTTTGTTTAAAGACTTGCACATAATATTCAAGATGATAGAAATCTTGGAATTCCATTTCTCTAGGTATAGAGGTTGATTCTTAGATGAACACACAACTCAAATTGGACATTTTGCATCAGCCCAATTTTTTTGTCAGCACTAGCAGGATTGTTCAATCAAGGCAAAAACCAATGGAAGTAAAGATGAGAAACAGAGAAAACTAGTATTCAGATATTATCTAATTACCTGCATACAGTGTGTTCACTCATATGCATCAATTAATGCCAATTGCTATGTGCCCAACTCAAGTTGTGTATTTTATATACTCAGCACAGTCTGTTTAAAATAATCTGCACTGCCTTTCTATGATGGAAAATATTAAATGCTATAGGTAAATGAAAATATCAGTTAAAAGGAAACTTCATATTAGAAAACTTTTGACACTCTGTGGTATTTGATGATATTGACATGGGACGATTCTTGGAAGAAGGATAAATATAGTATCTCATTTGGTGATGTTATAGCATAAATCACTGTTGAAAATTATAGAGTTTTTAACATGCAGGTTGACAAGATAGATAGTATTGAGTGACTGGGTGCACGCAAGAAAGATGGATGCTTACATGGTTTCTTAACAGCAAGAGATTAAGATGATGGTTCAATACCTAAACATAATAAAAGCCATCTATGACAAACCAATGCAAACATCATCCTAAATGGGGAAAAACTAAGATCATTCCATTTAAGATCTGGAATCAGGCAAGGATGCCCACTCTCCCCATTACTTTTTAACATTATACTGGAAGTTCTAGCTAGGGCAGTAAGATAAGAGAAAGACATAAAAGGGATACAAATTTTAAAAAAGGAACTGAAGCTATGATTATATGCAGATGATATGATTCTTTATATAGATAACCCCCAAAAATTCACATAAAAACTACTTGAAATAATAAACCAGTTCTGTAAGGTAGTCAGATATAAAATCAACACTCAGAAGTTTGTAGCTTTCCTATACACAAAAAGCCAAATGAAAAAAGAAATCAGAAAAACCATCCCATTTGCCATCAAACCAAAAAGAATGAAATACCTGAGAATAAACCTAAGAAGGCATGTAAAAGAAGTATACAAGAAAACTTTAAAATGCTCCTAAAAAAGATAGAAGATAAGGAAATGGAAAGAAATTCCCTGCTCATGAATTGGAAGAATTAACATCATCAAAATGGCCATCCTACCAAAAGCAATCTACAGATTCTATGCAGTACCTATAAAAATCCGAATGACATTCTTTAAAGAGATAGAACAGAAGTTATTGAAATTCATATGGAATAACAACAGACTCAAATATCAAAAAGCCTCCTGATCAGAAAAAAAGAGAACAGAGGTATTATAATTCCAAACTTTAAACTATGCTACAAAGCTGTAGTAATTAAAACAGCCCAGAAATAAAATCACACAGATGTAGTCAACTAATCTTTGACAAAGGAGTGAAAAGCTTACATTGGAAGAAAGATAGCCTCTGCAATAAATGGTGCTGGGAAAATTGGGCTAAGACATGTTTAAACAAGTGGATCAAAACAACTCCCCTACACCATGTACAAAAATCAATTCAAAGTGGATAAAAGAGTAGAATGTCAGATCTGTAATTAGAACATACATAGAGGAAAACTTGGGCAAAACCCTCCATGAATTACAATTCAGAAATCCCTTTCTGGACACATCTACAGATGGCAAAAAAAAATGAAGGAAAACATAAACAGATGGGACTACATCAAACTGAAAAGCTTCTGTACAGCAAATGAGACAACAGAAAAAATGAAAAGAAGCCCAACCAAATGGGAAAAAATGTGTTGCCCTCCATAGTGATAAGGGTTTAATAACGAAGATCCACAAGAAACTCACAAAACAACAAAAACAAAACAGTAAGCCCAAAAAATAAAAATGGGGAGAAGATCTAAAAAGATACTTCTCCAAAGAGGAAATACAAATGGCCAACAAGCACATGAAAAATTGCTCAATGTCACTAGCAATCAGGAAAATGCAAATCAAAACCACAATGAGATACCACCTTACCACCAGTAAGAATGGCCCACATCTCAAGAATGGGCAACAACAAGTGCTGGTGAGGATGTGGAGAGAAAGGAACACTCTTACATTGCTGGTGGGAATGAAAACTGGTCTAGCCACTATGGAAAGTTGTGTGGAGGACCCTCAAATTAATGAAAATGGAGCTACCATTTGATCCAACAATTGCTCTCTTGGGAATCTTCCCAAAAGAGACCTCAGTGTAGGTCTTTCATGAGACACCTGTGCTCAGATGTTTACTGCAGCACTATTTATAATTGCAAGGACTTGGAAGCAACCTAAATGCCCCCAAACAGATGACTGGATGAAAAAGATGTGGTATATATACACAATGCAATGTTACTACTCCTCAATTAAAAATGACAAATTTGATGATTTTATGATAACATGGATGTACTTAGAAGAAATCATATTAGCAGAAAGAAGTCAGAAAGAAAAAGAAACCAAATGGTTTCACTAATATGTGGGATATAGGAAAAAAATGAACAAAAGTTTTGAGGAAAAGTCAAAACAAGCCAGTAATCAAACTGAAGTACACAACTTGGGGTTGGGGGGGAGGAATTGTGGGAACAGCGGGGGGGGGTGAACCCTAGGATTACAAAGATGTGAAATTTATATATAAGTAAAGTATCTAATTAAAAAATGATTATGGTTCATGACCTTAGGGTTTACAATATATACATGTACAATCAAATAAAAAATGAGATCGAGAGTGGTTGAGAATTAAAGCTTCATGAGGGATTTTCCTGAGGGCAATGGGAAGTGAAGTTTCAAGGTGATGCATATGGATATGTATAATGTTGGTCCAATGTGAACAGTTCAGTTTCTCTACAGAATACGTTGTGGATAATGTATAATTAGAAGACATTGTGGGAACAGCAGTTAGCAGAAGAAAGGATTTTTAAGTAGTGACAGTAAAACTCCATACATAGTCACTGGAATTTTTCTTTCATGTTGCTTTTTCCATAAATTTATACTAATAATCAGTCCTTTTGTTTGACTTTGTCCAATATATTCAGGGAACAAGAGACATCAGGTTCTTAGGATTATTAACAATTAGAGAAGTGTAAATAGCAAGGTAAGGAATTAAAAGCAGGAAGTAAGTGGAAGATAGAATTTAGGCAGAATTTTAGAATGAAATAATAGATCATGGAATCTTAGTATATTAGTAAACAAGAAATGAAATGAAGTGTCTTCACTGAGGTATAAATAAAAAAATTAAAAAATATTTAAAGAATACCATGTGATACACACATACACACATACTCTTTGTTAGAGGATTCCCACAGTCTTGAATAAGGTTTTGAAATAATAGAAAGAGGGAAAGATAAAACCTCAAGGTCTTGGTGTCATTTCAGCTTATGTTGTGCGCGGGTTCAGAAGTTCACTTTTTAAAGTCATGAATTTGAAAATATGATTGTATGTTAAGGCAAAATTGTCATATTTATATTAGAAATCCTGTATCTTCCTAACCACCTGTATTTTTTAATGACAGATGTTTTACTAGCTTCCTAAAATTCCTCTTTTCTTAAGTTAACATGAAAATTCAAGTGAAATCAGGTGAATAGGCAATAGACAATGTTTAACTGTATAAATATAAACTCACCTAGATTGCTATCCACTACACTGTGAAAATATTTCCCAAATGGCAGTCAAGGAAACTTTCTTATATGACATATAGCTAAACTGTTGTTTTCAAACTTATTTAAATGATCATATTTTCTATTAGGACTATTTTGTTTTAAAATCATTTATTTAATTAATAAAGTTAGCAAAAGTAATATCCAGAAGACATTACACTTTAATAAAAGCTCTCAATAGCTATTGTGAGTCTAAAGGATATAATTTTATTAGATAAAATTAAATGCTTACAAATCTAATAATGAGAGAATGGGTTAGAATATCTTAAGTGATTAAATTACTTCCACTAGTAAGGCAGATGTCACCATAAAGACAAACTAATTTTTTCAGATTTCACAGTATCTCATAATGTACTATTGCTTCAGTGACTTAGGCACTGAGGGAAATAAAGTTTAATCAGCACATTCTGTGGTAAGAAAAACAAATTCTAAGTTTTTTCTCCATTTAGTGTAGCATGAACTCACTGAAAATACTCAATTAAGAATTTTAGAAATTGTTGGTCTTGTTTCTAACTTGCTATATCCTCTAAAGACCAGTATGCAGTAGGCTTTGGAATTAATAGATTACTGAGAAGATGGGATCTGTTTTTTTTCTAAATCTTGGCTAGAAAATGTGTTTTTTAATCATACTCAAACTATATACAAATTTTTATGACATTGTATTCTCATCAATGAGAGGTATTTGCTATGACAGGAGAACCTAGGAATTTTCTTCCTTCTAAAATATTGCCTAAGTGTTTTGTAGTCAAATCATTGAAATCAAGTATTGTCTATTTTTTTAATTGTTGTAATTTGTCTAAAGATAAATTTTTTCTTTTACGAGTTCATTATCTATATTAGATATTTTCTTTTAAACTAAAACTTTTCAATCAAAGTGTCTCTAGTTTTATTTGATAGGAGAGTAAAATGATAAATGAAAAAAAAATTAAGGAGTCTAGGAAATAAGATTGATCTTTGTCAACATCCTTTTCCTTTCCATCATTATATATTTTTCCCCCTGTTATTCTCTTTTTAAAAACTATGGGTGCTTTGGTGGAGGGAGGGCTACAGTAACTGCACTGGGATGGGTGAGAAAGCCTATACTGTCAAAATACTGAAAAAAAGGATATAAAATAATGGCACTTCAGTAACAATTTTAAAAATTAAAAAGAAATGGAATTTTAAAATAATAAATTAAAACAAGCTTTGTAAAATTACTTCAAAAATTTGTAATGGGTTTTAAACCATGATTTTATGAGATAGCTTGAGCCTTATTTGATTTATGAAAAGAAAGAATCAATTGTTAGTTTTGGCTAATTATGAAGTATTAGTCATGGTTCTCATTGCTCTTTTTTCCTGCCAATTTTTATTTAGTTTTTTTACTTCATTTTTTTCATCCACCAATATTTTGAATGTTTCAAAGTATAGCTGCCACCAAATCCCTACAGGTTTTCCAAAACACACCTGCCCATTTAATAAACAGCATTTTTTTAAGGGCACAAGATACAGAGATTCCATTTGGGAATGGCTAACGAGGATGCAAAAGTCTTGTCAGTGTTTTTGAACATAGTTATTTGGCTTTTTATTGAGCTGGGGGACTAAAAGTTACTTGGTTATTTCTCTACCCAGTTAGGCTTTAGGGTAAATGTTTTATATTTGGATGTTGTTTCAACAGCTCAGTTTAGAAAGCAGAAAAGTACAACTTTAAAAAATTAGGTATGTGTTTCTAATTACTAAGCAAAACAACATAAAATTAGAAAGGCCTAATTTGAATACATGTCCTTCATTCTTAGCAACATGGCTTTCAGCAAATTTAACATCAGCAAATACTGATTAAGGGGTTCTTCTCTGTCTCTTACAGGTGTTGCAAAACTGCTATGAATAAAACTACTAGTTTCCCTGCCTTAAGAGACTTAAATTTTAGTTGAAGCAGATGGGTAATTAAAAACCATGGAAAAGTAATATAAATAGAACTGAGACATTAGGTGAAAGGTGGAATAAAAAGGAAACATAAAAAGGAGACTATAACTAATGTAGGAGGGATGTTCAAGGAATGTCTCTCTTTGCAGTGATTATTGAGTAATCTAACTATGTAACTATCAGGGGGAAAGCGTTCCAATGAAAGGAAATAGCATTTTCAGTGGTTTTGAAATAAGATTAATATTGGCATATTCAAGTAGCAGCATGAAGCCAGTGTGGCTGTTGCTTAGTGAACAAGGTTGAGGTCAGTAGTAGGGATGAGAAAACGAAAATGCTCATCTGAGAGTTTGATACTCATCTGAGAGTATCAAAGCCTTTACAGGTCAAGAACTAGTGAAGGACTGACCTTGAATGACAGCTTAACTTACATTTTTATGGGTTGAGAGTAGGCAAAAGGTAAACAAGTCTGGAAATAGGAAAAAAACAATGAAGAGGTATTACAGTAGTTGAGGTGAAATATAGTGGTTTGGACCAGGGTGGTAGTAGTGGTGATGGTACAAAGTAGTCAAAGTATGGATCTGTTTTGAAGGGTTCTAGTTAGTTTTAGTATAATTATTTGTTATTATTTCTTTGCTGCAAACATTTTATCTGCAAGCCTTTCTACTCTATAACTCACTGGTTATTAGGCAATTTTGCTATAAAAGATAACAATTTGGTTTGGTAGTATAGTTGCAAGTTCTTCCAGTTAGCAATATTATTAATGGCTTTATTTAACTGATAATTCAATATTATCAACTAGCAATATTCACCAAAAGTGTTAATTTCTTATTTTAAAACATACTTTCTTGGACGAGAAAGAGGTCTAGGGTCTCAAAAACAGAACTGAACCGATATTTCCCATGGAGTTTTTACATATCTATCAATGCACATGCAAAATATACCAAGAGCAAACTATAGTGTAGCAGATTTGCACAAATACTTAATTACTATTATGCATTCTAGTTTAATAAATTATCAGTGTCATAAATTTCTGGAAACTGAAAATGTAAAGGAAGCCATATATAATGAAAGTAGATCCTCTAAACATAGTGTTCATCATTATTCAAGTTTTTTTTTATTTGTTTGTTTTTTCCCTCATCAATGTTACAATGAAATAAAATTGACATCATTTCAGTATCTGTTAATTTTGGAAACAAAGTAATTAAGAATATGGGAAAGTTGGTGGTGAATGAACTATGGTGGTAATGCCTGATGCGCTTACCCCAATGTTACCTCAGCTAAAAATACCTTTAAAGAGAATCATGTAATCATTTCTTTTTAGTGGATGGAAGGACGTCATTTTGGAGGGGATATTGGAGCAAGAGATAAAACTAGGTTTGCTGCTGTGTATCTAATAGAGCCTAGATCATTCTTTGTGTTTGTGGGAAAAATCAGCTTTCCTGAGGGACACTACTCAATTCAGAGTCAGAATTTTAAAACTTTATTATAGTCAGAAAAATAGGAAAAAAAAAACAAGATTAAAGGTAAAATTGTGTCCACTTAGCAGCTAGGCATGGCAGGAACTGAACAGGATCATTTCTTCTTCAGCTGATAGCCCCCTTCCTTGGAATCCCATGTGTTGAGAAGACTTAGAGGTGAAATGGCTCCAACTGTACTTCAGCTGTGACGAGAGCCTCTGTGATAATGCCTGAGGCCCAGTGTCAGTACAGGATCATAATTTCAGCTGCATTATTATATTCTCAGTGGATCTGCTTATAAAGAATTGAGAAGAGTGGAGAAAATGAGCAGAGCTGGGCAAAACTAGTAGGACAAGGCTATCTAAATAATTTCAAGGCCTATTTGTTCTTTGTCAGATATGTAGGCATTCACTAACTGCAACAGAAATCTGAGTGACAACCAGAAAAAAAAACTTAATCTACAGATAAAGCCCAGAAGATGAAGAAACTCAACAGTATTAATGACCTAAATTGTGTTTGGAACATGATTCCAGATTTTCACAGCCAACGAGTGAGTACCTGTTGGGAGTCTCATTTAGGCGGACAGTTGAGAAAGAGGAAATGAAAGGACACAGCCTTAATAGGCTGCTCTGAGTTCAAGAGGCCGCTGAAGTCACAAGAAGACCAACTGTTGTAAGATTGAGACACTAAAAAGAAGATTGACTATTACAGGATAAACAGTTCCATTTGGTTAACTAGAAGTCTATAATCTCAGATACACTGGCCACCAGGCTATGCAGCAATCCCATTTGAAGGCTATTAATATTTCCACCGTGGCAAAAACTAAACAGCAAATTTCAGTATTAATGACACCAACAAGTAATCTTACTCATTTCAGTAGTGGGACTCTATTAATTTTAGTATTGCTAGAATTCATATAATAATGAAAGTAGATCCTATAAACATAGTGTTCATCATTATTCAAGTTTTTTTTGTTTGTTTTTTCCCTCATCAGTTACAATGAAATAAAATTACTATATTACTATATTACTAAATTACTATATTATTATAAATTGCTTGAAATGTTAACCGAACAAGTAGTTATATTTAATAAAGCATTTTTTCTAAATTAAATGAGTTCCCCCCAAATAAGTATCAGTTATTTTTCTAATATCCTTTTATACATTCTTATTCATTTCAGACCAGATTTCTAAGGTATCTTAAATAAAATATTATTAGCAGTTTATATAAATGAAAATGTCATGATACCTGGAATATGATAATTTCCCTAAATGATTTTTATAATAAGTATATATATATGTATATATTGCATCATTATATTCCCCAGGGTTTTCCCATCACCATATCACCCGTGGACCATCCTTCCGACCCTCCATATTTGTACCCTCCCTGGTGTTTCCCCCACTTTCCCCATTTGTATGCTTTAGTTTGGTTGGTAGCTTGTTTTGCTTTTCCTCTTGCCTTTTTGTTTGTTTTCCCTATGTCCCATCTATAAGTGAGAACATCTGGTTTCTGTATTTTTCTTCCCAACATATCTCTGCTAATATGATTCCTTCCAGGCCCATCCATGTTATCACAAATGCTTTGAATTTGTCATTTTTAATTGATTAATAATATTCCATTATGTAAATATACCACATTTTCTGTTTTGGGGCATTTGGGTTGTTTCCATATCCTGGCAATTGTAAATAGTGCTGTAATAAACATCTGAGCATAGGTTTGAAGAGTTGTTTGGATAAAGTGTATTCTAAATTTACAGAATGAATGCTTGACAAGATTACTTGATTTGGGAGGGTTAGCTTACTGTGAGTTCAAGGGCAATGATTCCTTAGAAATCATTGAGAAGAGTGGAGAAATGGAAAGAGAGGGGCATAACTAGTAGGACAAGGCTCTTTTGGATTAGTGTTTTGCATAAGACAAAGACTTGGATGTAAGACCTGAAGCTATAAAAGACCTGAGGAATATATTGGTTAAACATTCCAAGACTTACATCTCAGAAACCTCTTTCAGGATACACTCACAGATACCCCCAAAATGAAGGAAAACATAAGCAGCTGGGACTACATGAAATTAAGGTTCTGGGCACCAAAAGAGGCAATAATCAAAGCAGAAAGACACCCAACTAAATGGGAAATTGTTTTCACTTTTCATACAAGTGACAAGGGTCTGATAACAAAGATCCACAAAGAACTCACACATTGTTTTCATTAAAAAAACAAAGTAAAAATCCTAAAGAAAAATAGGGAGAAGAGCTAAAAAGACATTTTTCCAAAGATGAAATACAAATGGTGAATAGGCACATGAAAACATCACTAATAATCAGGAAAATGCCAACCAAAAGTACACTGAGATACCATTTTTTGCCAGTGAGAAAGATACATATAAAAAAAAAAACAAAAAATAAAAAAACAGGCAACAAGTATTGGCATGATGCAGAGAGAAAGGAACACTCTTAGACTTACACTGTTGGTAGGAAAGCAAACTGGCCCAGCCACTATGGAAAGCTGTGTGGAGGATCCTTAAACTGCTGACAATGGAACTACCATCTGACCCCACAGTTCCTCTTCTGAGAATGTAAATGATTTTTTATCATTTTATTGTAATAAAAAGACTAACATGGTTATAAGGAAAATTTACTTTTTTTTTTCATTTCAAGGGAATGAATTGTGTCTGTATAACATTCATTTTCCTTGAACTCCCAAATCAAGCAGTCTTGCTCAAGCATTAATTCTGTAAATTTAGAATGTACTTGTCAAAACATTTCTTTAAAAATAACGATGCTGTCTATTGATAAACATAAATTGAGATGCTTTCTATGATTAATTTAACTTTTTCTTCTTCTGCTTGCTTTAAGGTTTGTAGTAGTTTGTCAAAAAATGGAATTTAAGAATTTTAGAAAACCACATAAGGAATCTCATTTATTGTTTCAACTTGGATACCTAAAATTTCTGAATAGTTCTGGGCAGGAAACTTTCACTTCCACATTAAAAGCACTTTCACTGTGTTGATGAATTGTAGAGTAATTATTTCCTGACTTCTATTTTTTTCCCTCAGAACTTCTTTGTTCATTCTGTAAAGGTATTAACCAACTGAAGCTATGTTAATTATAGGATTGGTAGATTTATTATGTCTGATTTGTTATGTTTCACTTGCAAACATGAATACTCTGTGTGCAACTCACATTACCATGTATGATTGCTTGACAAGGGGCTCTAACACTTTGTAGGATCTTTTGTACAAAGGTGCAAAGCAGGCACACAACTGTTATCTGACAAGGTAAGTAATCACCTTTTGATTACAATAGTTAAAGACTGTTTTCTAATGGGTTTTAGTTGTCACTTTTAATTCTTTTTAATCTTTGCATTTTATTAGAATGGCTTTACCATTCATTGCCCTTTTATTGATTATTTTGATAAATGCAATGAGTTATCTTCAAAGTATACCAATCCCTCAAAACTCTAATAGTCAATATTTAAATTATTCAGAATTTTTTTAAAAACATCATTTCTTTTCTAACCCATTTTTTCCTTTTTCATTCTTTACACTTTTGCAAATCAAGTGTTTTCCATTTCTACATGCCCTGAGCAAGCTTCTGCTTTAATCTCCCATGACTTATTCTACTGACTAAATATGAGATAGTTGGTGAGGCAGCAGGAAAGAGTCTGCTATCATTTCCTGCTGTGATTTGATTTTTTTTTCTTAATTTGCAAACAATAGACTTTCACTGTGCCGTTTCCTCAGAGATGATTCAGGTACAAAAAGATGACCAAAAAAAATGTAAAACTTTTTAGAGTCTAGTGACAACACAAAAAGGAATTCATAAAATGGTTTATTATTTATTTTATAATGCAGAAATGTGATGATCAGTTATTATTTACTCTTTAAGAGGAACATTTTCAGATCATGATATGCTCCCCTACATATGAAAATGACAATTTACAAATAAATGCATATCTTGAGATCATATCTCATTCTTCTAAAGCCAGTGAATTTTCTAAATAGCATTTTATAAAACATACTGATATTACTAAATCATGCCAGTGGTGCGTCGATTAGTGGGAATAATTTATTGAGGGAAGAAATTTATCAAAGACTTAAACTTTATAAAAATTCCAAATATTTTGGAGTCGAGGTAAGGTAGAGTATTCGGATCATTTAATATGTAGTGAATTAAATAAAATTACTCTATATTATTTTAAAGTACAAAAGAATCATGTAACATTCCTATCTGGTAAAAGGCTATGTACTGTTAAACCATGCAGCAAATGGTGGAATTTTAGGATGCAAAGTTTTATGAGTGTTTTTTCAGTTTGTTAAAGTGAGATCTTGTTCATGACTTTATTAAGTTAATTCTATTTGGAAGTTTGTATATAAGTAATTTTTCAATATAGTTATGGAAATTTGCCTTTGTACAAGTTGGGATCCATGCCAAATTATTCCTTTTAGTATTCATGGCATAGTTTCTCAAAAATTAGAGGAAAATTTTCAAAGAACTCAGTGTATTAATTGATTTTAAGAATGTTATCACTGAAGTAGCAAGATGCAGCTGATATGTTCTCAGAAGTTTAAGTTGATTCCATCTTTGGTAATGTATCTAATAGGTCTAAAGTATAAGTATGAAATGAATGTCAGTGATCATTTTTAAATCTTGATTTCCCCTTATATAGCTAGCAGTTTGCCTAAATGATATTATTACACTAATCTCAATTATTGTATATTATCTGATAATAGAGGACCCGGGTTCAAATTTTAAGCAGTAATTTTATTTTTATAATGCTATAACTTTCCAGCTTTAAAATTTCCCCTATCACCACAAATCCTATAATAATTGAAATAGAGAAGGAAATAATCATGGCAACAACATTTATAAGTAACCTCAGTATAAAAAGTGAATATTAGAATTATTTGAATGGAAGCACAGATGCTACTTGAATAATACTTCTGCCATATATTTTAATGTTTTTATTGATAAAGTTCATCAAATATTTTTTCTATGTGGTAGTAACTGCTAGTTTTTAAATATTATACTAGATAACGGAAATTTTGCTAAAAAGTAGAAGCCATTGGAGGTGTATATTTAATTTCAAGTGTTTTAAGTTTACCTTTTATATAACTGTCAGGGTGGGGAGGAATTTTTTCCACCCCTCACATTTTCCTGACTCTGAATGAGCAAGCAAATTAACATCAGGTAAATTAGAAGGGGGGAAAGAAGAAAAATTAGTAATTTGTGTATGGAGAATTTACATGATTGTAAATTCTAAAGTAAATGATACAAACCAAAAGCTTATATTCTGGCTATGCAATGGAATAGGGACCCGAGGCATCAAGAAGATAGAGGTGACCTTACATAACCAAGATGGGGAGGGAGTCTTGACAAAACCTTACCTTTAATGTAATAAGAAGTTTATTTCTGGAGATTAAATCTGGGTAGGCTTTATCTCTCCTGAGGCCTACAGCACCTAAGTTGATCTTTGTTTCAAATATCAGTGTGGGATATGGTGAAAAGGGTAGCTCTAGACAAGTGGAAATGCCTATCTGAACACTGATGGGGAGACCAGTCCTACACATGGCAAGCAACTGTGCAGTTAGTTCCATTTCCATTTCATTTCCATTCTCCACAGTGCTGTATTGTTTTCCTATAGGAAACACCTATTTGCTCCTTATTTCCTCTGGGAAACACCTTATTTGCATGAGAAACATATACTGTGTATCAGTCTGAGTCCTCCCTTCTTGATCAAACCCAAACCCAAATTAAAAGAGATGATCATGTTCAATTAGATATTGTCTCTACAAATGCATTGCAGTGATTTAAATAGCACATGCCTTGTGCTGGACACTTAAGTGCTTTTTGTATATTAACTTATTTAATTCCCTTGCTTGATTTTCAGACAAGGAAAAATTATTTCCTCTGTCTCACATAGTTTCTAAGAGGCAGAGTAAACATTCTAACTAATTGGGTCAGCATGAGGATTCGCATTCCTATGAGTATTCTGTGCTGATTCTCCATTGTAAGTTTTATGGTTTGATGATTATTAGCAATAAACTATGAGAAATAAGGTCAAACACATAAGTGAATCTCTAGAAACAAGATCAGATAAATACTAGAATAATATTTATTCTAGTATATTCTAAATAAATTTATTTCTAAATAAATTTAATTCTAAATAAATTTATTTCTAAATAAATTTAATTCTAAATAAATTTATTTAGAAAGAAATCTCATCCATGAAAGCTTAGAAAATAAAGGTAAAGTGGAAATAGGAGTCAGTAGTGGATCTCAACCCATTAAAAAGTTCAAAATATATGGTGGTTACTTAAAATGTTACAAGCTACTTCTTGTTTTTATTTGCTTTTAAGAATGATCTGCAGCTAATTCTATAAAATCAGAGAGATGTATTATTAGGCCCATGTAATGTGGACTGGGTCCAGTTTACGCTTCACCTCAGGACTTGCTCTTGACTGGCTTTCCAGCCAACGTGGCCTTCATCATGGCTTACGCCACTCCTGCATCCTAGCAAGAGTTCACAGCTGGTGTCTATATAAGTCCTTGTTGTTTGAAACTGAAACCTTACAGTAATCCATGCCTTTTTCTTCTGGGTTTCTTTTTTGCCTTTACCAACTCTATACAACCTACATACATTGGAAGCTAGCACCTTGTATAGACAAACGTTGAACAAAAGGAGATGAGAGTGAGCCTCTCTCTGGTCTCTCCTTCCCATAGATGAACTTTCAAAGATGCTGCTTGATACATAATTACTCTTTGAAGACATCTGATCAAGTCAAACAATGCGCCTGTACACAGAGCTGTGGTAAGGTCAGCATTGTTCCCCTTCTGTGACATTACTGTCCCTAATCATCCTTCCTCTGGCTCACTTCTTTCCCTCACTCCTCCCTTCCTGTGCTCCTTGAAAAAAGGGAAGAAGCTTTTGCTTTATATTATTTCCTAGGAAATCTAAAGAAAGCAACAGCTGAGCACAATAACTCAATGCACTTTGATTCCTATAAAGATCACATATAGTGACTTATAAGAATTTTCCTTAACTAATTTTTATTGATATCTCATATGGCAAACTATTTGGCTTAGCTAAGTTCTAATTTGTAAGCCACATATTCTACACTGTTAAATATTACTATTCTCTTGATGCTGTAATACAGTTGTATTGTGTTGAATTCCTAAAATATACTATCCTTAGATGCAGATCCCAAGATCATTTTTTATTTTCATAAAACAGTATATGCAGAACCACAGTTCCATGAATAGGGACATAGAGTATTCTAGATCAAGTACTTTTGTTTTAAAATGCTTTATTAGAGGTTGGGGGAAAATATTTTTTGCATATGCATGCAACACACATGTATACACACCAGTATACACACAATTACCCAAATACACTTACCTATCACAAAGGCAGAAACAGCTTCACACAAAAGACCTAAATATATTGCAATATAAATATTCAAAAATAATTAAAGCAGAAATCAGTTCATCCTCAGGTCAATGTAATTTTAATGCGATACTACTTGCAAATGTGCAGGTGGCATGTGGTTGGTTCAAAATGCAGGTGTTACATTTCCTTCCAAATATCTAAAGACATTCATATACTGATTCTCATTGAAAATTTATACTGAATAACCTTCAGCTAGAGTATACAGACTTAAAATGGATTTTAGGTCATGCTTTCTGAAATATATGGTGAAGAATTTTCTAGTGATTTATGAATATGCTTTTTTTAAAAAAAATAAAATGTTAAAGTACAAGTTTAGACTTTAGGAAGTAATTGTTAAATTTAACAAAAGTAAGCATGGTTTTGATTATTACAACTGTGAAACACAACAAGAAATTAAATTCAAAGTATATTCCAAGTTTTAAGCATTTGGTATGCAATTGAGTTTTTACTTCTTATTGCCATTTATTAGTAACGGATGAATAATTACATTTGTGCCGCATGTCCTGAATTTTCTTTATATATCTGTATTTAAAGAGGAAGAAATAAAAGCTCCACATTAACCAAATGTGTGTTTGGTTGATTACTGCATATTTAACTCATAGAAGCAATCCTGGCATAGAGTAGATGTTCAGTAAATATTGGTGACCTGAATAAATAAGCGAAAGTTTCAATGTTGGAAAAATGTGTTGGGAAGAATGATAGTTTCAGGATATGGATATGATTACATAATTAATCTCTAAAATATATAATAAGCTGTTAGCACATAAGAAAATTGTCACCATATATTTGGCAAAATAAATTTAATCTAATGTTTGTGTGTAATTATAATTATAGTTTTGGTTTCTTGACTAGTCCTGGATGTTCAATTGCTTCATATAGATTATTAGAATTTTTAAAAGCTGGGAATAAAGAAAATTTAGCATTGCTATGCATTTATCAAGAAGAAGCTTACCTGACTAATTTGAGTACTTTGGAATGTTCAGTCCCTCATAAAACAGCCTTTGAAAAACTTACTTTGCTCCCCTTTGCTTTCCTGAAATACACAGGTACTATTGTGATCTTCAAGAGTTTTGTGTCTTGTTTTGATAAATGAATGTGTACACTAAAAAAATACATGTATGCATATTAATATACACAGAGTTTAAGGGATCTGAAAAATTTTACAGGAACTAATAAACATAGATAGGTAGACTCTAATTCAAATGCAAAATTGGTGAGTTTCAAATTAAAGGGGTGATCAGAACTAGACAAGTAACACATTTTGTGGAAAGTTTGGATGTACAATGAGCAAGAAGAAAGGTCATTCTTATATGTTACTTTGCCAAATGTTCATTATCTCTTTTTTTTCTTTTGTATTTGACCTAATTTTTTTATCACAATTTGATGATAGCTTTATCACCATATACATAAAGGTTGATGTTAGCAATTTGTGGCATATCTAAAAATTCATAGATTTAGGGGTATCACTCTAGATAACACATTTCACATTTAGGGATGCTTTTGTCTCTTTACTTTTTCTTCTGTAGCCACATAAAAGGATTCAATACCTTTTTATGGCACACTGTGTTACCTCTTGGACTTCAGTAAATGAGTGAAACTATGAGTTCCAGACATTTTTCTTTTTTTTAATCTAACATATACCTGTTTATGCCATAGAAGGTCGTGCACCATCTCCTTGAGGGGGTGGTATCTGTATGTGTAGAATTTTTATGCATCGATTTTTCTTTTCTCCCCATTTATGTCGATATGGGCTTCCGGGTTTTTGCTTATTTTATACCTTAGGTTGTACTATAACATTTATTTATTTTGTTGCCCATGTTGTTACAACTGGGTACTGTGAACACTTTCAGCTCCTGATGATCACTATTAATTCTTTGAGCACTTCCTTATTTGCTTGCATCCAAAGATATTTCATCATCTCGTATATTGCCCAGGATGCCTGGTTCCTTATATTAGAAATGTTACCAACCAAGATGTGAATACAACTATACTGAGGTGTCATTTCTTTTAGGCTCTTTTAGCTGAAACAGTAAGGGACTATCTATGACTATATTAACTCATGCATGGTTGAGATACATATATAACACACATACATGCAATCACATACATTACAGTTATCTATATCCTTGTTAGACTAAAAGTGAATTAAGATTGCCTCTCCAACTCTATTGTATTATCAAATGGATCATTCTAACCCTCTACCTTCATTACTTAAGGTGACCTCTTACCTCAAAAATGAAAAAAAGTAATTTCAATAATTCTCTCCGCTTTCTTTAATTTACAGCTCTAGTATAGTTAGAAAATGTTCTCAGAATGGTTACTCTATCTATAAGGGAAACTCTTCCATTCATTGTGATACAAATATAGTTTATTTTACCTTTAGCTTTGAAGACAGTTTCTTTTACCTTTAACCTTGAAGACATTTCTCATTTTTTCATACCAATACTTTCCCCCTACTCCTTAAATAAAATTGTTTCATAATTTGTAATGCATTGAAATTCATTTCTCACATTGTCTTTTTAAACCTATGAGTTCCTCAAATTTCTAAATTATTTTAAAAATTGTGTATGTATTTGAGTTCTCCTTTTGTGTTTCAAAGGTCTATGAGTATTGGCAAGTACATAGCCTCATACCTAGATCACTAGAGTTTTGGAATATATCCAATATGTGTGCGTTCAGATAGTGTGTTCAGATAAGCTTGTTTTAGAAACTGATATTTGTTAACATGACTCAATCTTTGGGTAAGAATGAAAAATAATCTTTCTTGGGAGATAAAAAGGGAAATCAACTTGTCATTAAGATATTTGTAAGAGTAGAGTGTGTTTGTTTTCTTGGCCTCCTAGAAGAAGGTTGCATGTCAGTGAACATAGAAAGGTCCACACTTTCCAAAGTTGATTTTTCTTAATACTATAGGTACTGAAACATCTTTTGACCCTCAGGACATAGACATTCAACTAAAATGGACTCAGTTTTTCTAAAGCTAAGTTAAATCTTGAGAATCCACTTTCACTGTCTGTTAGCTCCTTTTTCTACTGATTAGCACCACTATAGTTCATAGGGCTCAGAAACCACCAGTACAGGCAACTTACTATTTGATAGTAAATTCCATAAATAGAAAGGGAGATCACCTAGTACTATGAAACACATTTGGAAGGTCAAAAAATGGGGAAAAAAGATTAATATTAAGAGGTATTATTCTAGGCCCTACAGATAATATAGTCTAAAAGTTCTGAACATTTCAATTAAACATCTTTCTTTGACCCACATCATATGATAATACAAATAGTCAGTTCCAATGTTCCCATCTTTTCTCCTGATGTAGTACTGTGATTTCCTTTGATTTATCTCTTTTCAATTATGATTGTAGTCACATTGGAAAAATGGTCAAATAAGATGTCCTTTCAAGTATCCCCTATTGAACATCAAAAATGCTTACTTGGGAGCTTTGGAATTCAAGTTGTTAACTGTAAACCATGCTATAGACCAAAGAAGATGGGAGCTGTTTGGTTTGAAAAGACAGATCAGGGCTTAGACAGCTGCTTTTCCAGTGGTGGTCCCATGAATAGTTCCATATCTATACACAGAGATATAAATATACAGATACAATGGAATATTGTTCTGTTATTAAAAATAAGGATATCCTGCCATATGCAACAAAACATCTGGGTCCTTGAGGGTATTACAGGAGGTGAAATAATTTAGGCAGAGAAAGACATGCTGTTTGATATAACTTGTATATAACATCTAAAACAAAAATAAACACAGAAATAGTAGAATACTATCTGCCAGAAACTAGAGGAAGGGGGTAATGAAATGTTGGCCAAAGAGAACAAACTTTCAGTTTAATAGAATGAATAAATTTTGTGGCTTTAATAGTCAAGTCAATTTTTAAACTTGAGAGTTGTTAAGAAGTTAATGGTCTCACTGCATACGCAGAAATTGTAATTATTTCAAGTGATGAATACATTAATTCACCTTACGCGGTAAACAGTATATCTTTCCAATTGCCTCTCGTAGTGTTTTTTTTTAATTGATATGGTTCACATTTCTCAACCTTTAAAATATTGATGAGTCTTCTTTTCCCTTTATGAATATCCCAAAAGGCTATCCCCGCTGCTACCCTGATTTCTGTAAAATACATTTCAGAAGAAAAAAAAATCTTTTAAGTATATTCAGGACTACAAAATAAAGCCTGGAGTTTTGATGCCATTTGTAAGTGTGGTTTAATAGTTATCACAGACAGATGAGCATGCCTACATAATAGTACCTATTAATAACAAAGTCTTGTTTATATGTATCAAACATCTGACCTTTTTCTAAATCATGATAGTATTTTGTATCAATATAATACTTAATATAAACAAAAACATATTTCAGTTTCAATTGAATTATTTTGTTTTGCTTATACAAGTATTGAAAACATAAATATTCACATTTAAAAAGTTACTGCATTCTATGATATGATTCTCTACATAGATGAGCCCAAAAAATCTACAGAAAGATTACTTAAAATAATAAACCAGTTCAGTAAGGTAGCCAGATACAAAATCAACACACAGAAGTCAGTAGCATTTCTATATGCAAAAAGTCAAATAGAAGAGGAAGAAATCAGAAAAATCACCCCATTTACCATCGCACCAAAAAAAATTAATTATTTGGGAATAAACCTAACAAAAAACATGAAAGGATTATACAAAGAAAAATTTAAAATACTACAAAAAGAGATAGAAGAAGACATAAGGAAATGGAAAGACATTCCCTGATCATGGATTGGAAGAATTAATATTATCAAAATGACCATCTTACCAAAGGCAATATATAGATTCAATGCAATCCCAATAAAAATCTCAATGACATTTTTTAAAGAGATAGAACAAAAATTACTGAAATTCATATGGAATAACAAAAGACCCCAAATATCCAAAAGCCTCCTGACCAGAAAAAAAGAGAATGGAGGTATTACAATCCCAAACTTTAAACTATACTACAAAGCCATAATAAACAGCATGGTATTGGTACAAAAACAGACAGTCAGATCAATGGAACAGAATTCAGTGCCCTAAAATAAAACCACACATCTATAGTCAACTAATCTTCAATAAAGGTGTGAAAAACTTTCCTTGGAACAAGGATAGCCTCTTCAATAAATGGTGCTGGGAAAATTGGACTAAGACATGCAAAAAAATGGACCAAGAAATCTCCCTTACCCCATGTACAAAAATAAACTCAAAATGGATGAGACTTAGAGGTCAGACCTGAAACCATAGCATACATTGAGGAAAACTTGGGCAAAACTCTCCATGAACTACAGTTCAGAAATCCCTTTCTGGAAACATCTGCAGATGGCCATAAAAATGAAGGAAAACATAAACAGATGGGACTACATCAAACTAAAAAGCTTCTGTACAGCAAAAGAGACAACAGAAAAAACTAAAAGATGACCAACCAAATGGGAAAAAATCTTTGCCCTCCACATGAGCAACAAGGGCTTAATAATGAAGATCCACAAGGAACTAACACAACTAAACAAATGCAAAACAAAAAGCCCAATCAAAAAATGGGGAGAAGAACTAAAAAGACACTTTTCCAAAGAGGAAATACAAATGGCCAACAGGCACATGAAAAACTGCTCAACTTCGCTAGTAATAAGAGAAATGCAAATCAAAACAACAATGAGATA
>PVHY01021337.1:0-24089 GCA_004024945.1 Uropsilus gracilis
CTCCCACTCCCAGCCCCCCCCTCTGCTCCTTGCCTTTTTATCCCCCTGCTTCTGATCCAACCCCTGTTCCAACTCCCTCTTCTGGCAATTTAACTGCCACCACCCAAAGGGGGAGGGACACCTAGTTAACTGCCACAACTCCAGAGGGGCACCCAGTTTCATCTTGAGAAAGTGAAGGGCTTCTTTGAATGGGACTGTCTCCTCTCAGCTCATGGCCACACTTCCAGGAGCCATGCATGCCCATGAGTGGTGTGTAGGGTTTGCAAACAGCTTCGGGGTGTCTGTCCAGCTGCTGTAACAAACCCAGCATTCACAAGGGCTCCAGGGAAGAGCAGCTTCTTTCTGTCTTGGGTCACAGCCTGGGGTCTAGTCTCTCTACAGAGACAACAGTCTAGACCCTTCCTTTTTCCACAAACCCTATTTCCTACCCTCATCCACATGGCCCCAGCTGGTTCCTAAAGGTCTAGTCCCCCAGAGAGAAGGGGGCCTCAGGGAAGGAATGACCACACCTTCCTTTGAAGGGCACCACAGAGCTGTCACCACACATCTACCCCCATGACATGAGTCAGGTCCCCCATGCTTGGCCAGCCCTGGGCAGGGGAAGCTGGCAACTGCTGGATGATGGCCGTTGACCCAGCCCAGAATAGGGAGTTCTGTTGCTATGGGAGGGCAGGACAGAGCTGGCGTTGAGGGCCACCGTCAAGTTCCAATACCCATGGCCCATGAGAAGCAGTATGAGGAAGTGCCCGGGGATGACCGGCTGGTTCTTCTGTCACCTCAGCCTGGAGCAGCTGGCTGCGGGCTGTCCCCTGGTATCCCCAGCCCTCTCCCCGAGGGAAGAGTAAGCTCAGGTGGAAGGTGGCAGGGAGCCAAGTCCTCTTGCCAGATGTGGATTTAGTGCTGCTTTTCCTTGACCGGTCCTTTCATCCTCTCAGAAGGCGTGACCGGTGCCGGATGGCTGCCACCATAAACAGCCCTGCCCGGGGCCAGCTGAGGCCCAGGGCGTCCCTGCAGAACTGCTGCTGCTGCTGCTGCTGCTGCTGAAGTGTGCGGTGGCGCCGAGCCCAAGCGCTCGCAGCTCGGGGTGTGGCCAGAGGAGGTGGCCAGTTGCTGAGAGCTGCGTGTCCTAGGGACACGGAACAGGCGCAGCAGTCAGAGCCAAGTCTCCAGGGACAGGCTATGCAACCTTGCACCTGTTGCTAACTCCTCCCAGCTTCAGCTTCCTCGTTTTTATGCCCGTTGGGATGGAGTGTGACGTCCATGTACCCCAGATGATGACGAAGACAAGCCATGATGACATGGGGCAGCGGATCCATTTTCTAAAATTAACTTGTCTCATTTTCAAAGAATACACTTTTTCTCTTGGAGGCTTAAAGCTTCCATTTAATGTCCTAGATGAGACCCCCGTAGCAGGTGTGAGGTGCGTGCGAGCGTGTGGACTCCTGGCCCAGGGACCACAAGCACAGATGCCCACGGAACAGGACAGGTCTCGTGGGTGAATGAAGTGAGCTGAGCCTGAGAAAAACTGGGCAGCCCTGCGTGTATTTTTCTCTTAGATAAGTGTTACATGTGGCTGCAGCAAAACTACCTCAAACTTAGTGACTTCAGGGAAGACAGATGGCGTTTTTTTATTTTTATTTTTTTAATTGTTTGCACATGTATATATTTTTTACATCATTGAGATTGGTTGTTTCATAGCTCAGCTGGTCAGAATTTCAAAGTGTTCCAAGGTGTTGGCATCACTGAGTACCTTCCGCAGACTCTCAGGAAGAATCCATTTGCTGCCTTTCCCAGCTTTTAGAAACTTCCAACTTCTAGATACCTACTTTGGCTTAATGCCCCTTCTTCATCATCATATCTCCTCTCACGTAGACTTCTCTGTCTCTCTTATCCCACTGGACTCACTGTAACCTAGAATATCTCCCCATCACAAGCTCCTTTACTTAATCACATCTGAAAAGGCCCTATTACTGTGTCAAGTAACATAGTCCCCGGTTCTTGGTTCATTTATTTGGAGTTAGGACACAGTCATCTTTTGGGGTCATTATTCAGTCAACCTCAGATACATAAATATTTTTTTGGACTCTAAGAAAACTGTAAGTGGGATTTATCTTCAGTATTCAGGAGACAGTCAGGGAGGAGAGTGTGGTCACATAGGACAAAAGCAGCCACTGCTGATTTCTGGCATTTGATGGCATATGAGAAAATAGGTCCAATTTTTCAAAGCTTCTCTCACCTCTTTGTCCTAAGAAAAGGTCAAAATCTGTACTTCTAGGTGAAATTACTCCATGTGGTAAGTTTTTAAATACTGTACATCAGTGCCCTGGCAGATCTTATGGGCTGGACCAGGTTGGGATGCTGATAGAGGGTATGGGATTGCTGTGCTTGCTTCCGTTCTTTCTCTCCCAGCGGAGGAGGAAAAGCAAAACCATAGTTAGAAGAATAATGATTCCAACCCTGGGTGACATCTGTGCTGGCATTTCTGAGCATCAGATACAGTTCCTCACACATTGTAGCCATTCGTTTATTTGGTTCTCATGACAACCCTATAGGGATGATTTAACACCCATTTTACGGATGGTAAGACTGAGGCAAAGGGGGATTTAATGGTATCATCAGTAAGTGGCAGTTACAACCTCTATCTTTCAGAATTCTATGTCCTTTTCCTTTAGCTTTTTGTTTTAAAGTAAGTTTAGATTTCAAAAAAAAAAAAAAGTGACACAGTGTGGAGCAACTAGCCCGTCAAATATCTCTAAATATCTTTCACCCAACTTCCCCTACTGGGACCATCCCCCCAGCCAAAACCCAGAAATGAATAGTGGCAAGTGCTTTTCACAGTTCCAGGTGATGCTTGAATTTCCCTGGAGTTTCCCCAAACTGTGCCCGGAACCCATCTAGACCCCACCTCGTGTTTCACTGTTGTGCCTCTCCTGGTTTTGGGTGAGCAAACTCTCCATGTCTCATCACCCTGACGCTCTGACAGACACTGGCCAAGTGTGTGGTGGGATGCCTGCTGCTTGCTCGTGAGTCAGTGGAGGCTGTGTGTTTGGGGGAAGGAGACCACACAAGTGATGTCGCCCCCTCCATGCACCTTATCGGGGCTACATGATATCGGCCAGCCTTATTACCGGTGATGTTGACCTTGATCTGGAGTCCATGCCCTATCACCCTAGTTTAAATGCTTTCCTTGTGTGGTGAGAGGGGGAAATCGAAACAAAATGTTCAGCAGGACACCCCTGAGGCTAACCCAACACACAGGACGTGCTCTGCAAATGTGAGCATCCCCCACGTGTTCAGCTAGAAAACACTAGTGATGGCGGGAGTAGGGAAGGACAACACCCAAACTCAAGCACCGTGGTGACCATTTCAGCTCCCGGGAGTGGAAGGGATGAGCAGCGAAGGGAAATCAAGCAGCAGAGATGAAAGCCCAGGCCTGCAGCTGCTCGGACCATCACATTTTTAAAAGCAACATGAGGTTTTAGGGCACGGAGTGAATTATGGCTGTTAAGACCCAGGACCGGAGGCTTTGATCTCCAAGGGGGAGCCATCTTAGGGGAAGACATCTTAAGGGAAGCAGTGGCCTTTGCATAACTTCTTCCGACATCCTCCTAGGGTGCGTGAGATGGACCCAGTTGGAATTTACAGGTCTGCAGAGAACCTCGTTCCTAATGGCAAACACTTGGAACGGGCAGCTCTGTGAGGAGAGGGAGAGCCAGCGCTTGCAGAGGGCGAGCGGGTGGCCCTGCAAGGCTCCCTGAAGCGGCAAGGCCCCATTGAGTCAGACAGATGCAGGATTCGTGACCTCGTGCGGGCGCTCAAGGGCTGCCGTGGGGGGTCATTTTGGTGAGCGCTTGACCTCTCTGTTTGAAAAGTAGCAATTTGGAGCCGGCTGTCTTTACTACCGGGAAACTCTAGCCCAGAGGCCCTGGCGCGGCTTGTGGGACCGCAGCCCTGTCACAAACCAGATGTGGCCTCTGTGTGCCCCAGGGCAAGCCTCTAGCCTCCAGCAGACCTCCTCCTGTTGAGTGCTGGCTGCCAGGGAGTCCTGACCTGTGTTCCGCCTGGCTCCCCACAGGCCCGTGGCCAGCATCCCGAACACAAGGGTGACAGCACACCAGCAAGCCACCTGCGGTGGGAGACCCCTGTGTTAGGTATCCTGGGGGCGAGACAGGGACCTTAGGGACCCTCTAAAATGGCTCCTCAAGCTTTCGGTGGGATGGAAATTGCAACAGGTTGCAGGAGGGAATACACGACATGCAAGACAACAGGCCCCAGGGTTAGAAAGGCCTGGATTTGAGTCCCAGCTCTGCCACTAAGACGTGATGAGTTATATGCTGCAAGTTGCTAAACCACTCTGGCCTTCGGTCTCACCTCCTGCGTGTCTTTATCTGAATACGGGGCCTCCCCTGACCGTCCTCCTGGACCCACCTCTGCGGTGGTTGTTGCCAACTGTAGCATCGTGTTCTCTGACCCAGGTATTTGTCGCAGCCTCTCCACACTGCTCCTTGCGCCCTGCTGTGTTCTGAGTGCTTAAGGCAGATGGCACACAGCAGGTGCTCAGCAAACCCTGGCAAAATGATGAAATGGGGCCACAAGAAACCGACTTTCCTCTGTTACCCTCCTTGCCGGGCGGGGGATAAGTCAGGATAATCAACATCAAGGATTTTACTCTAGGTTAGGGGCCCTACATCAGAAACTGTTATCATGTATGTGTTTTACCTCTTCCTTAAATAAATCGCTCCTGAAGGTTCGATGTGTGCTAGGGACTGTGTTGGGATCCAGAAATAATGCCAAGAACTGACACCCCTTTTTTCCCAAAATCGTTTGGGGAGAGTCTCCTGCTGCCTAAGCCCCTAGAACTGGGCATAGACAAAGGCCCCACCTGCCTGGAATCTGTGTCCCAGAGGGAATTAGATAAACGGTAACTGTGACCTGTGACCTAAGAGGAAAGAGCTCTGGGTGGCCTAGGGCCAGAGGATGAAGCCAGGGCCAGGGCAGATGCGGGACAGGGTGAGAGGAGGATGCAGTCCCTCGGCAAGGGATGCCAACACATGGCGGAGTTGGTGGTGGAGCGGGAAGCGGACAGTGGGGTGTTTAAAGGCCCTATTCACAGAAACTGGTGATGATGTTAAGATTTGGGGGGAGGGGCATCGGGGTGATGGGTTAGTCTCCCATCTATTCTTTCAACAGACAGTTTTTGCATATCTGGTCAGTGAAAACCAGGTATGTTCTCTCTTCGGGCAAGGGGCAGGTATATAAATGCCAAGACCTTGAGGGAGAAGTTATTACGCGTCCGTCATAGACAGGAGCCCAGTCATGAGACCCTCATGCCTCAACTCCAGAAACCCCTCTGCTCTTGTGGTGCGCACTGCCTCCCCCCACCCTCTCCACTCCACTCTGCCTTCTTCCTGTGCCTCCCACCTCAGGGCCATTAGGCTTTGCCATGTCCCCAACCCTGGGCATCCCACGTCCTCACCCCTGGGGTGCTCTCTCCAGGTCTTCACGACTGGCTTCTGCCCCACTGCCACCTCCTCCCGGAAGCCCTCCAACTTTATCAAGCCTTGCAGTGACTGAAGTTAACAAGCACCAGGGTTTCGTCTCATGTGAGCTCAGCGTAGCCTCATGACTTGCAACCGGCCCGTTTCCACCCAGCGCTGCCGCCCGCCGTCTTTCCACACCGGCACATGTGGGTCTGCACAGCCTGCTCCCTCCTTGAGAGCCCTGCCACCCCCCATCTCTGCCCCGGCGTTGTCCCTGCCCGTGAGGCAAAGGCGCAGTGACAGGACAGCCCCTCTGGAAAGGAGTGTTCTGGAATGCGGCGTGTTTTATTACCAGTTAAATGTGCTTTGTGCTACCTGTGAATGAAGGTATTGTGACATTTAGCAACCGCTTGATTGAACCCAGATGTGGACTGGGCTCCACATGGAGCAAAGATGCGGGGGGACGGGCTCTCGTGCGTGTTCAGACTTGCTAAGACGGCCAAACAGGCTGGACAACGGCGTGTCAGCCAGACAGCCGCCGACACCCCCCTGACAAGACCGCGTGTCCCCATCATCTCGGAGCTGAGCTCCATCTGAGCCCCCCGCCTGGGATCTGCTCCCTGGCCTTTCCCAGTGGTTTGGCTTGGCCTTCCTCCATCTTTTTGTTTTTTAACCTTCCCTGAGTGTTTTATTCCCATAAGTGTTTTGTAAACAGTGCATCTGTGAGAGACTCCCACGCCCACATCTCCGTGGAGGTCGTTAGCTCGAGGAAGAGTCATCACGGCTGCCACGGACCGCTCCGTGCTGGGCACTGCCCTCTGTGCAGCTTCTCTCACAGGATCCTCATCAGAACCAAATGTGGCTCCAGTTTCCAAATGGGGAAACTGAGGTACAGCTCCCTGAACCTCTCGCCCACAGTCCTCCAGGCAAATTAGCGGTATGTGTCAAGTCCAATATCTTCCACCCCTTTGCAGGCTCTTAGGTCCAAGAAGGCAGGACTCAGCACTTTCTCCGGTCAGAAATCTGGGACCTTCTAGGCTCCCGGTAGCATTGGCTGAATAAGTGAGTGGCTCAGTTGGAAAAGGACATGGCCAGGCCCTGCCAATTCTTGGCTGTCATCATTTTGTATTTTGAGTTGTGAAGAGCAGAGCACAGATCCCTGGGGGTCTTGTCCCCTTGTCCCTGTGTCATGGCCTGGGGAACTCGAGTCAGCACAGTGATGATGTGGCAGGCTCTCTGCCCACTTTCTATAATCTGCCGGCTTCTTTCTGTGTTGCCCCCGGCTACATAGCCCTTTTCGCAATCTTGCAGTCTTGGTGTGTCTTCAGCAATTTTACGTTAGTCCGAGCATCAGTCAGGCTTTATCGAGATGAGTGAACACGGGTTTTCAGGTTCATGGTGGACAAAGACATTGTAAGATGGGTCCCAGAGCATCTTAACACCAATGAGGGGTGCACGTTCACCGGGGACAGGAGGCTTTCTTCTTCACACTACTTGGAAAGGCATGTCAGCTGGGGTGACAGTGAAGCCAGGTGCCACTCCCACAGGTGCTGGGAGGCAGGTGCATGCTGGATGGGAACCTGGGCTTGGGAATCAGGCTAAGCTGGGCTTGAACCCTGCTGTTACTTCCCCGTGGGACCCATTGCCTGGGATTGTAGTGGTGATAAAACAAGATAATCCCTGTCAAGATGCTAGCCCTGGGGAGGATAGTGAGCACTAACAAATGGGGACCATGATGATGATGATGATGATGATGATGATGATGATGATGATGATGATGATGATGATGGTGGTGATGGTGATCATGATGGTGATGATGGTGATGATGATGATGGTGATGACAATGGTAATGATGATGATGATGATGATGAGTATTTATTCGTCTAATTGCTAATGCCAGTAACTGATATGCGTCCAAGGGCTATGATTAATTTAGCTAAAGTTGAACTTGGGGGCGGGCATGGTGGCGCATGCCTGTAGGTGGCATCCTAGGAAGCCGTGGCCAGGGCCAGGGATCATGATTCGAGTCCCACCAGGGGCACATAGCAAGACCTAGTCCCAAAAAAATAGCTGGGCGTGGTGGCATGCTCCTGTCATTCCAGCTACCTGGGAAACTGAGGCTGGGGATTACTTGAGTCTGTGGTACCCTGGGTAACGTGAGCCTGCAGTTCCATGGGCAAAAATAGCAAGACCTAGTCTCTAAATAAATAAATAAATAAATAAATAAATAAATAAATAAATAAATAAATAAATAAATAAAGTTGAACTTGGCCCGAGAGAGAGGTTTTCATGGTGACTGTCACCAGCTCCTTGAAAAGGAGAAATTGCAGAGGGCTACCTGTCTAGGGAAGAATAAGCAGAGTCTCCAGTGATAGGAGAAAGGCAAATTAAAGACAACACCTGAGACAGTATGTTAGTCCTGTCTCAGCAGCAAGCTGGGTTCCAAAACAGACAGGCCCTAATAACCACCCTGACACCACAACACACCGCTGGGACCCAGTAGGATTCTAGAATCACAGTCACATGTGGGCACAGAAGCTCTTCCTGTGTACACGATCATAACCTGGAAATCCACAGGACACATCCAGCCTGCAAATCTTTGTTTTGTTTTGCCCCTCCCATTTGTATTTGTTGTCTGCATTATAAATTGGGAAATTTCATGTACAAATCCAGATTTCTGACTTCTCTTGAAAAATCAAAAGCCCTTGCCACATTAGATTCACATTTCAAGGTGACAGAGATTGCCTGGAGCTGGGCAGTTCTTGTATCAGTTAAGCTACAAGTAACCAACCGCCCAACTAGTGTTGTCTTATAACCCATGGTAACATTTACATGTATTTAACAAGAAGTCTGGTCCCCAGCATTGGTTTAGCAGCTTGACTATATCTTCAAGAGACAGATCTCGTCCTTTCTCTCCATCAGCCTCAACCTGTGGGACATTTTTCATTTATGCTCATGACCTCGTGTCCTGAGATAGCTGCATAGCTCCAGGCACATAATTCTTACATGATCAGGGAAGGACCTGGAGAGAGGAGGCATGTGAACAAAAGAAAAATTTTTCTCCAAATGCCCCATCTGCCCAGAACTAGATTATATAGCCATCCTGAAGCTCAGGAGATATGGGAAGCAAGTAGAAAAGCTAGCGAGGAGAAAGGAATCAGGATTGCCTTTTGGGGCAGCCAAATAGTGTCTACTATTAACTGCTGCTTCCTTGGATAGAATCTGTATTTCACTTTGCCACAAGCCCCACCACTCCCTTTTGTTTCCTGACACTGAAACTCTGTGTCAATCTCCATTTATCACTGTGCCTGCACCAACTCCTTCCCTTGTTTCCCTCACTTGCTAGACTTGTAAGGTTTTGTGTGTTGCCTATCTTGCACTCATTGCACACAGCTGCTTGAATTTGAGGGACTTGTGGCCCACTCAAGAGCTGTGTATGGACATAGAAAATAGAATCCCTCTGCCCCCCAACTTCTTGTACATTCTCTTTCACTCTCTCCACCCACTCCTGTCCCTTCTCATTTCTTTAGCCAGGATATTACTCCTCACTCTTAAGAAAAGCCATCTTCTTTCATATATATAGGGAGAGAGATACATTGCATCTTGAATATTAAAATTTCATAATGGAAGAATAGTAAAAGGGAAATGTCCAATAAAAGAGAGGAAAAGACTGACAGTAATTTTAAAATTTGATACACAGCGAAATATTTTAAAAGACATTTAAATTAAAACTCTGATTTTTTTTCTTACCAGATTCAGCAGGCAATAAGTTCCTACACTCTGACTCTAGATTCCTACATTTATATGGAAGTAGATCTCATCGAGGACTGGGGATTATGGGCAGGTTGTTCACATTCAGCTGTGCTGTGCTTGTCAATCATCATATCATTGCTGTGTCTAGAGTGATCTAACTCCTCGTGTGTCTATCCACTTAATGTATTCTGTCTGTCCTTCTGCATGTAAACATCCACTCCTTACCACCATGTCTAAAACTGTTCCTGACACAGTAATACTAGGCACATCACTAGGAAATAAGTTGTTGAATGAATGAATGTATGAATGAATTAACTTCCCAGAAAAACTGTTCTGGGAAGCCAGGCATTGAGGGTATGCTTTCATTAAAACCTAAGAAAACCAGTCAGCCCACAAAAAAATGATAGCTATTCTTTATAATCTTACAAAAAAAATAGTCGTGTCTTCAGCAAAAAAAGAAATATCTTTCTTTCTCACCTAAAAGCACGGTGGTGGGCCCCAAACTCCACTGGTCTTGTTGCTCAGCTGTGTGATCCAAGATGGCCCCATCAGGACCTGCTCTGCCCTTTTAGAGCACAGCAGGTGGGTGCCAACCTTAATTTATTCCTCTTTCTTTCGCTGGATCTCATCACATGAACAAACCAGCCACCAGGGGAGCTGGGAAAGAATCCTGTTGATTCTAATCAGCCATGTACCCAGCTTAAAAGCAGGCACTCTACTAATATGAGAGAAAATGGGGTAACCAGATATTGGGGAACCCCTAGCATGACCTTCCACCATCATTTCACCCTCACTGGGCACCCCCATTGGATGGCACACAGTCAGTGTCTAACATCCCAGCTCCAGGTGGGTCCTTCAGCAAACCACACACTGTGGCCCAAGATTTCAGGGCCCACCTTCCCCCTCCCTCCAGGGTCCTCTCTGGCCTGGCCTGCACCCCACCACCCCCGCAGGGCTCTGTGACTGCTTTTGCACACTGCCATTTGTTCAGCTGTCCATTCTTCAGGTGACCCTGGGTCACAAAATGAAAACAAACACAAGGCTGTTTCAGAGAAAGAATAGCAAGGCAGGACTGTGGCCTGTTTATTTCCAAGCCTGCCCAGAGGCGCCATTGAGAAGTTCGGCAAAGAAATGAGAACCCAGAAAAGTCTTCCTAAGGCTGCCGGGTCCTAAGTGGCAACAGGTAGGGTTGCCATGGCAACCAAGGCCCCCCTAAATGACCTTGACTAAACTAGAGGGTCTGGACCTTCTGCCAAACGTGTCTGAGCAGGCCACTAAGGACAGGGTGGCCTCCCAGCCTAGCCTAGCTGGTGTGGGCCAGTCCTGCACTCCCCGCTTCTGGGATAATTCCCCTTGAATAGCATGGGGTGGGAGATGCCCAGGGTGATTGTGTTTCTGGGCACCACCTGCCTCGCTCCTGCTCATCCTTCAGAGTCCACAACTGAAAGGGACAAACAGTGTATGATTCCAATTAGAGGAGGTTCCTGAGTTATCAAATCCAGACCAAAAATGGAAGGGTGGCCCCCATGGGCTGAGGTGAGGGGCTGGGGGATTGCAGTGCAGTGACTCGAGCTACAGTTCTGCAAAATCTGGAGACGAATGCTGTGCTGGTCATCCAACAGGGTGAGCACGCTTAATGCCACTGAGCTGTGCACTTAAAACATGTCAAAATGATAAATTTTATGTTATGGACATTTACCACTGAAATCGGGTTAAAAGGGGGCAAGAAACCTCTCAAGTCAGCATGCCAAAGGAAAAAATAAGCAACGCTTTTATAATCTGGCTTTGCCCCCAGGTTCTTCCCACCTGCGCGGCCATTGCAGGAGTCACAATGCAGTTTAAACAACAAAATTTTTTATCAAGGGAAACCAAAAGTCATTAATACCTCATGTGACCACTTATCTTACCCCATTCACTGTTTAGTTCAAAGTCCCAAAAGCACATGTCCAAGATGGCGCCTTTTCATCCCTCCCAGCCTGAGACAGGCATCCCAATCCCATCTTTCAGCAGACACAAATTCCAGCTTTTAAGCTCCAAGCTTTCCAAGTCTTCTTTTTGCTTTTGCTCCCTCCAGCTTTCCAAGCTCCTCAGTTTCTCCAAAGTTCTTCACACTTTTCTAGCAAGTACTGATGCAAAATCAGCTTAAACAAATGCCTGGCTTTCTCCAGGTACCAGCTTTCCAGCTTTCAAACAAAACAAGCCTGTTTTGTTTTCCGTGCAGCCTCTCTCTACAGCACTATGCACCTTTCTTTTCCAGGCCCGCCATACCACAGTGTCTGGCTACAATGCTGCCAGCCAGGGCAGTTGCCCCGTAAGGCTTCTCCAACCTGCACTCTGCACGCCTGGCCACACCATGGCTCCAGGTCACAGCCAGCCCATTCTCTGGCATCCTACCACACTGGCCCTTGCCGACCACACACTCTCCTTCATGCTTCCTGTTCCTTCACATGTGGCCTTTCTGCAGACCCCACCCAACAGAGCAGTCATGGTGTAGTCCCATTTTCAACTGGGTCGCAAAGCAGGGGCCTCTGGCTGCGCCATTCAGCTATGTCATCCAGTATCACCACAATTTCTTACTTGTTTTTGCTTTGTTATATGCTTGTTTCTCTGGGTGTTTGTACTAGTGAAATCTGCTCAGAATAGGCAGAAGCCTTCAACCAACAAGCCACAGGAAAAATGCAGCATTTTAAAATGCAGCTTCCTCCGCCCAGCTTCTTACCAGATTCACATGACCCACGCACACCGCACTTGCTAAAGTCACAAGCAATTTAAACAACAGGGTTTTATTTACAAGGAAAATTAACTGGGAATATGAAAAGTCCTTAATGCCACAAGTGGCCAGTTACTTTACCCCAAATACCATGTAGTCCAAAGGTCACAAACACATGTCCAACACACATCACATGATGCCCCCTTCAAACCTGAGGCAGGCACCCTGCAAAGTCCAGTCCTTCTCCAGCATCTTCTCTTTGTTTCTTCTCTCTCAGTGTTCCGAGATGCTCCATTTCCCAAGGCTCTTCAAACTTTTCCAAGAAATGCTGATGCAAACTCAGCTTTCCAAATCCCTGACTTTCCCAGGTACCAGCTTTGCAGCTAGCTTCCACACCACCTTGCTGCAGCTCCACGCACTTCTTCTACCAGGCCCGCCTTTGACAGCATCTGGCCACATTCACCAGACCATTCGCCTCAGCAGCCCCCGGTCACCCCTGGCCTGCCATGCTAACATCCAGCTCCACACCAGTTACCTCTCTGCTGGCCACTCTCCATCATGACTCCTTGCCACCACCAACTCACTCTTCCAGGGGGCTTTCTCCGGCCAGGCCGCATGGGCCTGTTCTCTCAGTCTACCATTCTCATCTCTTCCTCCCTCTTTCTTGCCTTGTCTTTTTATCCACTCTTTTCATGCTTTTCATTTTCTCTTGCAGGTCTTTCTCTCAGACCTTACCCACCAGGGCAGTACAGCATTCAATTCTATTTTCAACTGTGTCACTAGCCCTGTATCCCTAACAGCTAATACAGGCTTTCCTGACACGATAAACAAGCACAGGTGACGGTTCAAATGCCCAATATATTTACATACCAGGTTCTCATATTGTTAGAGCTCATATTGTTAACCTTCCTTTTGCTTCTGTTTCAAACCCCATTACCTATAACATATGTTCCACAAAGTGAACAATTCAAATAGCAAAATAGTCACCCCTGGGAAAATTCCTAAGTAGTGATTAAACAAAGGGTAAAATATCACAGAAATGCATTCGCTCTTAGTAAGGTATGAAATAATAAGACTACAAATTCACAAGAAATGATTACATAAGAACTTTCCAGGAAACCCCTCTAGTGTTTGCCTATGCTTGTTCCTGTGAGGGAAATAGTGATACATGGTTCCTACACCAACAGTCAACATACTTTTTAAAAGTTAATTATAGAGTTCCAGACGCTGTGTGTGTGCACTGCCCCTTATTCTCACCAGTGTTTGACGAAGCTATTTCTTTTATTCATGAGAGAACTGAGATTTAGAGAGATTTGCCAAGTCACCAAGGGCACCTGTCCCAGACTCAGAGACCCAACTTTCTGCCACCTCCTCTCACCACATTCTCCCTGAAGGTCAGAACCCCCGAGTGAACCCTGTCTCTCCTCCCCACAGGCCCAGCAGGGATGTACCAAGGAGCCAACGGACTGACCAGTGCGGCTGGATTCGGAAGTGTGCACCAGGTAAGCATCCTGTCCAACTGTTTTCTGTCCCCCTATACCAGGGCAGCCAGAACACCTGCTCCTTCTCACGACCTCCCACCCTGAGCTTGGAGAGCACAGGAACAAGATGGGGCAGTGGTCCACTAGACGGAGTTTCATGGCAAAGAGATTGGAATTATGAAAATATTTCCGAGATGCCCAAGGCATAGCTGCCACTGTGACCTGGGCTCAGCCCTGCTGTTGCTGCTAAATCTGGATTACTTGAAGGAAAATGCACAGGTCAAAGGGACACCCTCTTTACCTCTGCATCCCAATGGCAGGGTCAGGCACACAGTAGGGGCTTTATCAATACTGGCTAAATCCAACAGAGTCAGTGCTGGGAAGACAAATACTGACTTGCAGTCTGGTCCTCTTGGTTTCGCATAAAAATTGAATTAAGGATAGATCCACTCATCCGGGATTGCCGAGTACTAATTGTACATCTTTCTGTAGGTTCAAAGTTATTTCATAATGAGGAGTTTATGTGCTTTCAGGCTAATGTTAGTACCCGGGCATTGGGCATTGATGGGCTTTAGAAACATTGAACACATTTGATTTTGTTTTTTTTCTTTTTTCAATTTTTTATTTTGTAATTATCATACAATATTGGTTATGTTTGTATGGTTGTCTTGTATCCCTTATTCCCTACCCCCCCCCCTTTTTACTCCTTCCCCCCTCTGGTTACTCCAAGTCCTCTCGCTGCAAGCTATTGGTCCCTGTTTGGTCCACTGGTCTTTCTTTTTTCTAGAATTATGTCCTTTTTCCTGGGGGTGGATTTGCACTCCTGGACAGCCACAGATGGAGCTGCTCAGGTCTCCAGTAACTGAGGCAAATCGTCAGGTCAAGCACGTTGGGAACTTGTTGAAGGGCAGATATGTGGTGGCTTCTCCAGGATCCTTTCTGGTGTCTGTCACTTGTTGCTGGTTCTGTGCCGAGCAATTCTGATCTGAGTTTGGGAATGCAACTCCCAGCTGATAGCACTGAGGTGACATTAAACACATTTGAATATGAGGAACTCATTGCTGCTGCTTCAGTCAGCCAAGAACCTAAGTGGTTTCCCCCTGGGGTATAAGGAACATTTTCCCCTTTTGTTTCTTTGGTTTTTGGTTGTTGTTATTTTCAGGGTACTAGATGCATAGATAAAAATACTAATAAATAAAACCAGATTTGTAGGTGCAGCTCTCCACTCTGGGAGCTCATCCTTGCCACTATAAGAGCTCGTCAAAAACACAGACTCTCTAAAATGCCCCCCAGAAATTCTGGTCCCGTTGATCTCAGGAGGTGCCTGGAAACAGCTTTCCCGAGTTCCGTGGGGTTGGGGCATGGATGCCAGTGACAATAGAGCCAGGGAGTCATGTGGGCAGATGGGACTCTGGCTGGTTTAAACAGAACTTGGAGAACCAGCATTCTGTTGGAGAACCAGCATCTCCAGCACTCCTTCATAGAAGACTCTGGATTCTTAACTTTGTATCAAGGCTGTTCTATGCGCATCCCCCATGAGCCTAAGGTGTCGTGAGTCATCTAGTGTGTGTGGCCTTTCGCATTCGTTCATCGATGCAGCCAATGTTAGCTGAGTGGCACTAGTTCCAGTGCTGGGAGACAGCAAGATGGACACTGTCAGGGCCACCACAAGTCCCTTGGGGTGCCCCTGCCCCTTCCAGTGGCTCATCTCTGCCTCTGGAGCTGGGGCCATCTGCTTTCTCTTCTCCTTTCACCAGCTCCCATCCCTCCTCTCCAATGGGCATCTCCTTTGCCTCCCACTCAGCTCCCTGAACTCTTGACCCAGGGGCCACTTCTGGGGGAAACCCTTCCCTCTTGAGATGGGGACAAGAGAGCAAGATGGGGACAGTCCCAGCAGATCACCCCTGCCTGAGACCCTCACTCGCTAGTGTGCACTGCCGCCTGAAGGTCTTGCTCCGCCTGAATCTCCTCCCTCACTAGCTCATGTGTCTCCCTCTCCAGGACTACCCTTCCTACCCCGGATTCCCGCAGAGCCAATACTCCCAGTATTACAGCTCGTCCTACAGTCCTCCCTACGTCCCAGCCAGCAGCATCTGCCCTTCCCCGCTCTCCACGTCCACCTACGTCCTCCAGGAAGCCTCGCACAACGTCCCCACACAGACTTCTGAGTCGCTGACTGGTACGTACAGTGACCATCACCTGGTCATTCATGGCTGCGGTTTCAGCTCTGCCATGAGAGAGGACTGGACATAGTAGTCATAGGCCCACCTGGAATGAACTGGTCACTCAGGGACCAGCGTCAGCTCTTGACGTGTATGTGTGTTTCATTGCAACCATGGACATTTCACTTAACAATTCTCATACCTGTCTCTTTTGAAAGAACATCTGCTCTCTCTAAGTCCATGTTCCTAAGTGACATCACTGAGTAGAGTCCATCCAGCTCCCTGCCCGGTCCATGTGGGCCCTGGAGTTGGCACTGGGTCCTGCCTGGAGGAAAGGAAGCAAATAGTTGCTACGTGCCCACTCACGCTGTTTTCTAATCCCTTACTTATATACCTAGTCAAGAAATATTTTTTAATTGATTACACACACACATATATATATTTAAACATCGTTGTGTAGCCCAATAGTTGTCCCACTACCTTGTCACCCATGAACCATCATCTTAATCTCTTGAGCCTTCCTCCTCCCCTGGTTTTACCCTCCTCCCCTCCCTTGCACTATGCTTCAGTTCAGCAGACAGTTTGTTAGCTTTAACTTTTACTTGTCCTTTTGCTCATTTGTTTTCCCCATATCCCACCTATAAGTGACACTGTCTGGTATGAAGCTAAAAAACTTCTACACAGCAAAAGAGACAATAGCCAAGATAAAGAGACACTCAACCAAATGGGAAAATATTTTGCCCTCCACTCAACTTATCAAGGTCTGATATCAAATATCCACAAAGAACTCGCGCAACTTAGCAAAAGCAAAGCATAAAGCTCAGTCCAAAAATGGGGAGAAGATCTTAAAAGACATGTCTCCAAAGGGGAAATATAAATGGCCAATAGGCACATGAGAAAATGCTCCACATCACTAATAAGCAGGAAAATGCAAATCAAAACCACAATGAGATAA
The DNA here is from genome assembly GCA_004024945.1 of Uropsilus gracilis. NCBI lineage: Eukaryota > Metazoa > Chordata > Mammalia > Eulipotyphla > Talpidae > Uropsilus > Uropsilus gracilis. The sequence continues at coordinate 16,542 of PVHY01021337.1, forward strand.
CACCTCACACCGGTAAGAATGGCCCATATCAAAAAAAAAAAAAAAAAGAAAGAAAAAGAAAGAAAGAAAAAAGAAAAGAAAGAAAGGGCAACAATAAGTGCTGTCATGGATGTAGAGGACTTTTACACTGCTGGTGAGGATGCACCATGCCACCATGGAAAACTGTGAGGATCCTCAAACAAATATTTACTAAGCAGCTGATCTAAGAAAGAAAGCATCACACAAATGTATAATTATAAGTCATGATAAGAGCCAGCGTGGTGGCACACCTCTAATCCAAGCACTGGGAGGCAAGAGGCCCAGGATCACTTGAGTACATGGATTGGATTCGAGACTACCCCAGGCAACATAGCGAGACCTGGTCTCAAAAGCAGCTGGGCATGGTGGTGGGCGCCTGTAATTCCAGCTACCTGGGAGGCTGAGGCTGGGGATTGCTTGAGTTCATGGAATCGAGACTACCCCCAGGCAACATAGGAGACTTAGTCTCAAAAAAAAAGTCATGATAAGGAAAACAATAGTCCTCACAGATCATCCTCACCACCTTTCAGTCACCACTTCTTTTCCAGAGAAGAGCAGTCATCAACAAGCTGAGCAGCTTGCCGGCAGCTGGTGGGATGGACTCAGATGAGGCTCCTACTGCCACCCCTGGTGCCCTCCTTCACTCCTCCCCCACCCCCCACACACAGCTGAGAGTGTGCCATCTAAGAGAAGAGAAAAACAGGGGCCTCCAAACCAGCTTCTCTCTCTAAGAGAAGCCCTTGGGAATTCTAGTAACCTTCAAAATAGCCTCAAGTGCAGACCTTTCAAACAGCATTCCAGTTTAGGAACTTCTCTTATTCGTCAAGAGTTTTCGCTTCAAAGGACAGATATTTCAGTTCAAACTAGTTTAAGCCCAAAACAGGACTTTTTTTTTTTTTTTTTTTTTTTAATCAAGACGTCTGGTGCCAAGATGGATGGAGGTTCAAGACACAGTCAGGGGTTGAGATGAAATATTGAGACTCAGCCTCTCTCTTCCTTCCGGCTCTGCTTTTTTAAGGGTTCACTTCACTCCTAAGTAGGCTCTTCCCTTCAAAGCAAAGATGGCTGCCAGCTGCTCCAGGGTTCATCTTGCCTGCTAATCCAGAGGCAGCCAACTCATTCCCGACAGTTCCTGCAATACTCCCAGCTGTCGGAATTGTGCTGCACTTGCCCATCCTCAAATGAAGCTCTGTGGCCAGTGGCACGGAATCCTGGGATGGGGCAATAACTTGTGCCCATAGCTGAAGCTGGCGTGGGGTTAGCCCCTCCAAACCACATGGCGTGAGAGTGAGAATGAAGGAGAGGTGGTTTCCCAAAGAAACTCAGTACACAGCAACCACAAAACAGAAGAGACACTGGGTGACAAAAACAAGGTGTTGACAATCTCCAGAAGGAACACACTTAGCATATGCACAACAGGCAGTAGAATCCACACCCTTAACCCTTAGCAATGTACCTCCCCATGCACCTAGCTCACCATTCATTTCTTCTATAATGTGTGTGTGTGTGTGTCTTCTCTCTTCTGAAATGGTTTGGATTTAACATTGAGTAGCATGACAGCAATGCAAAATAAATATTATGATCTTTTCTTCTTATTTTTCTTCTTTTCTGAAATCTCCTGACATTTTGGGGCTTTGAACAAATAAGCTAATATGATCATGGGTGTGAAAGCACTTAATCAATATTAATTAGTTGATGATTACAAAGAAATGATAGGTAAGACCCACCTCTTTTGGTTTTGGAGTTCTTGGTGCAGCTGTTGTGTTCAGCCCTTATATTTTCACTGTGGATGTGTTAGTTATGGGTTGTATGACAAATGGTGACAATGTGGCTATGAATTTTTTAAGTTAACTTTTGAGAACATTTATGGCTTAAGCATGATCTTGGTCATTGTAATTCCATCAGAGATTATTTAACAAACACGTAGTCCCAACTTGACAGTTTTCAAATTTCTTTCTTTAAGGGGTATGACAACTCACAGACTTTTTCTACCATAATCTAGAAATATGCTTGACCATCCTGCTTTTCAGAAGATGGCCTCTCCAAACTGGTTTAAGTAAAAGAGAAACATACATGGAGATAATAAATTAAGACCAAGAGGCAATATAAACAGGACCTCTTCAAGGAGAGGTTACTTTCCATAACTCAGTGGTGAAGTGGATTCCAAAGTCTCACTCCCCAAGAATTTGGGCTACATGGGGAAACCATCTTTGTCCCCCACCAAGAGCAAACATAGAGAGTCATTGTGTCTCTTTGAAATTTGTCTTTATTGTTTCCCCCTGTTCTTCATTTATCCTTTGGTTTGAGGTTCAACAATAAGTGATGGAGATGGATTTTACTGTGTGTCTAACAAGCTCACATAAAATCTAATGGCATAAATAATTGTCAGCTATAATAGAGGTCTCATGCCTCTTTTCCCCAGTGTCTATTACAAAGGAAGGGCATATAAGTCTGCATACATACACACACACATACACACACACACATACACATCTATGCACTCTCTTAAAATTTCCCATAAAAACTCCACTTTTGAAATTATCCAGGATCTCCTTGAGTGGTAGGTTCCAAACTCCAGAGGCTCAAGAGGTTTATATATTGCCGACAGATCACGCTCACTCTGACCTGCCAGAAAATGGTATCCTGATGCTCTTAGACACCCAGCCCCCAGTCCCACAGCAGTATAGCTGGCTTTGACATGCATTAACAGTTCCATGAAGCCCCAACAATTTGCGATGATTGGAGGGTAATTTGCTTATATAGAACGCAAGATCTCAATGTCTGACATTACTCGAGAGAAAAGACATATCAGTAATGGTTGCTTTTTTCTTTTCAAATTATAAATATGATAGAAATTATCAAAAAAGAAGTTGGAGGATATATTTTAACTTCTTAGATTTTTCTCTCTGTCCATAGGAGAATTTTTTTCATGTCCCTCAAGAAAAAAAAATCTTGGAAGTCTCTTCCATGCAGTTTGTCAATATCTAACAAAATTTAAAATGTATGCGATCTTTAATCCAACATTTGTCCTTCCAGGAATTTATCCTAAAGATAAACTTCCACCTAGGTACAAAGGCTTAAGTAAAAAGAATATTTATTGCACCAGTCATGGCAGAAGAAACAACCTAAATATCCATTAACAAGAATCAGGTTAAGTAAATTATGTTGCTTCCCCCAGTGCTATATAGTCCATCTGTTAAAAGAGAAAGGTAGACGTATCTGTCCTAATATGAATCACTGTTTGAATGACGGTAAGTGAAAAAAAGCAAAGTGAAGAATTATGTGCATTATATGATCATGAGACTTTTTTTAATGGTCTAATACCCATATTTGCATAGGGAATTTCTGGAAGGACACAAAAGCAGTGTTTACAGTCATTTTGTCTGGGAAGAGAACTAGAGTATAAGGGAAAGACCAGCCATAACAACCACAGACCACTCTACTGAGCAACAGCAGCAAACTATATATTTTTCAGGTGTACATGAGACATTTACAAATTATATGTTGTTGGCCATAAATAAATCAAGTCTCATTACGTTTGAAAGGATTCAGGGCATAGAAAGTATCTTCTCTGCTGACAGTGGATTAAATTAAAAATAAATAATGGAAAAGTTACTGGGAAAATCCCAAATAATCCAAGCTAAGTAACATACTTCTAAGTAACCCAAGTGCAATGGCTAATTTTATATCAACTTAACCAGACTAAGAGGTACCTACATAGCTGCTAAAACCTTATTTCTGGGTATGTGGCTCCAGAAATAATTTGATGCTGTTTCCAGAAGAGACTAAGATTTAAATCAATAGACTGAGTAATGAAGATCTGTCCTCACCTATGTGGCAGTCATCCCCCAGTCCATTTGTGCTCATACAGAACAAAAGACAGAGAAGGGGTATGTATAATATTTGGAGGTGGAGATAATTGAGTCATGAGATTGAAGTTTTTATAAATGGGATTTGTGCCCTTAGGAGCAGAGACATAGAGAGATGGTAATTGTCTTTCCACCATATATGGATTCTTAGTTTACAGATGGAAAGATTCTTGAGAAATTCCCAAATAATCTAGTTTTTGCATCCATATGCAAACTAGAAAGAGGATTCTTAAACTGGCCAGCATCTTGATCTTCCCAGCTTCCAGACTATGAAAAAGCATGTCCCTGTTATTTAAACCACCCGTCTATGGTATTTTAGCTAACATATCAGGTACAAAAATCCTACAACTACCCCCAAGATTGAAAACTTGGGAGCCATTCTTACCAGTTCTATTCAGCACTGTACTATAGATTCTATAGATTTATGATTGATGATAGACAGATAGATAGCCTGAATTTCTTACAAATGTTCAAAACCCAATAATACAACAAGCAACCCAATAAATCATGTTTGGACAGACACTTCACTAGAGAAAATACATTGTTAAGATGATGATCACATTAAATCCACAATGAGATACCCACTACATGCCCACTTGAGTAGCTAGAATCTCAAAAACTAATGCTAGCAAAGCGCTCTGCTGGTAGAAAGGTGAAATGATACAACCACTTTGGAGAACAATTTAGCAGTTTCTTGACAAGTTGACTGCCATGGGACCTAGTCCTGGAGCTCATAAAAGGAAAGTTTGTGTCCTTACAGAGATTGACGCATGACGCATGTAGCAGCTTCATTCTTACCAATAACTCAAATCAAGCTAAATGTCCATCTCCATGTGGACAGATAAACAAATCATGGTGTAACCATACAGAACACGGAATCATACACATCACTATATAGGAATAAACTGCTGTATGTAACATAAATTTCAAAACAATCATGTTGACTGAAAAAAGATAGACCACCTCCTCCGACCCAAAAATACATACACACACATATACACTATATGAGTCCATTTGTTTAAAACCCTAAAAAATGCTGGACTAGATGGATTTACAAATGAGTTCTGTCAGATGTTCAAAGACGAACCAGTGCCTATCTTACAAAAACTTTTAAAAAGTAGAGAAAGAAGAAATACTACCAAATACACTCCATAGTGTATTTCAACATCACACTAATACCAAAATCAAACAAAGATAACACAAAGAAAGAAAACTACAGACCAATCTCACTCATGATCACAAATGCAAAAATTCTCAACAAAATCCTAGCAAATGGACCAACAATCCATCAAAAAGATAATACACCATGACCAAGTGGGATTTATCCCAGAAAAACAAGGATGGTTCAACATCTGAAAATCAATTCATATAATTCAACACATCAACAAAAAGGAAAATAAAAACCACATGATCATATCAGTAGACACTGAGAAAGCATCTGACCAAGTTGAACATCCATTTATGATGAAGATCCTCAAAATTCTTGGGATAGAAGGAACATACCTTAAGATAATAAAAGCAAAATACAACAAACCCACAGCCAATATCACCCTAAATGGTGAAAAATTAAAACCCTTTCCTTTGAGATGAGGGAAAAGACAAGGTTCTTCACTCATCACTGCTTTTTCATATAATACTGGTAATCTCTGCTTGAGCAATAAAGTAAGAGAACTTATAAGGAATCTAAATAGGGGAAGAAGAAGTAGAATTATCACTGTTTGCAGATGTCATGATAGTATATATATATATATATAGACAATCCTAAAAACTCTACAGAAAAACTATTGAAAACAATAAACCAGTTCAGTAAGTTTACAAAATCAACACAAAAATCAGTCTGACGAAGAAATTTTTAAAAACCACTCTGCTTTCAACTGTACCAACAAAAATTAAATACCTGCAAATAAACTCAACAAAAGATGTGAAAGATCTATACAAAGAAAACTATAAAGCACTGTTAAAAGATTACACAATGAAATATTATTCATCAATCAAAGAAGACAAACTTATGTCATTTGCAGCAACATGAATGGCGATAAAAGAAATCATGTTAGTGGAAATAAGCCAGAAAGAAAAAGAGAAATACGGGATGGTCTCACTTATATGAGGAAAGCAACTATGGGGAAAACAAACAAACAAACAAATGAACAAGAAAAATTTAAAACTGCCAACAGAACTGAAGCATAGAGCAAGAGAGAAGGTGGAGGGTAAAATCAAGGGAGGGGGAGATTAAGATGGTTCACAGGAGATAAAGGTGGTGGGAGAACCTCAGGGCAGACAATAATGTAATACATATATGTATATATGTGTGTGCAATCAATAAAAAAATAATCAATAAAAAAAGAAGAGAAATGGAAAGACACCCCCTGCTTCTGGGTTGGAAGAATTATCATTGTCAAAATGGCCATCCTACCAAAAGCAGTCTACAGATTCAATGTGAACTAATTGATAGTGAAGGGAAGCATGGTGGTGTTTGAGGAGAGGAACAGGAGGAAGAGCTCGCAGAGGGGTTACAGGGAGATGCTTGGAGGAGCTGGCTTCATTCATCTCGGTTGGGTCATCATCTCAGTTGTGATGAGGATGTCACGGATACATGTGAAAACTTGCGGGGTGTGTGCTCTAGATATATGAGGTCTCTGGTCAGTAAGCCATTAAAATGAAGAAGTAAAAAGGAGAAAGAATAAAAATAACTCCAAAAGAGGTTTCTATAAATGTTCTGGCCTGTCTGGCCTGTGACTTGGACATTTCATTCTCAGAGCTCTCTAAGGTTGGGAAAGGACTGTCTGTTGAGGTGCGGGAGTCCCTAATAAACTCGCTTCAATTCAGTCTATTTAACCACTTCCTAGGTGCATGGTGTTTCCCTCTTTTTTAATAATATTTGCCTAAGCCAGGCTTGGTGGCGCTCATCTGTAGTCCAAGAGCTGGGAGGCAAGAGGCCTAGGATCACTTGTGTTCGCGGGTTCGAGACTACCCTGGGCAATGTAAGCGAGACCCGTTTCTTGAAAAAGCAGTCAGGCGTGATGGTGGGTGCCTGTAATTCCAGCTATCTGGGAGGCTGAGCTTGGCATCACTTGGGACTACCCTGGACAATAGCAAGACCTAGTCTCCAATATAATAATAATAATAATAATAATAATAATAATAATAATAATAACACTTGACTTTTAGTGCTCATAAGTGTTTTCTAAGCCCCTTTACCTTAGAATTACCAAATGAACCAGGATAAACCATATTTGCATGACTCAAGCATCTGTGAATTTATTTACTGTCTGTACCTTTCCTCCTGAAGAAAGGTTTTGCCCCATAGCTGTTTGGGAGGCCCTGAGGCTGTATCCTGAAAATCTTGGGGGGCTGGACACCACCCAGCAGGCCTGACAATTCAGAATCACATCTTTTCTTATTATGCCCTTAGTCTGCTAAGAAGTTTTATAAATACTAAATAAACAAAGCTAGTCCCTTGGGTATTGGAGGGAAATCGTCCTTCCAGAGGAGGGGAAAAAAATCAATCCATTGCCAAGTATTTTTAGACAAAAGGATTTTCCCCCCGACCAGCCAAGAACTGGATTATGGAAGGGGAAATAGAGTCCACAGGATGCACTTGGGAGCTAAAACAAATAGCTGGAAAAGGAGAATGTGGGAGGGCGTGCTCCAAGGTTCCCGG
>PVHY01021338.1:0-24074 GCA_004024945.1 Uropsilus gracilis
GGGGGGGTGATGGTGATTGACTTCAGCAGCAGCGGGCCTCTGCCACTCCCTGCTGCCCCTGGTGGTGATGGAGGGATGGTAAGACTTTGCTCTGGGGTGCTGTAGCCCCAGTTCCAGCTCCAGGCTTTGCTGGTCCCTTCTGGCTCCAGGAGCAGCCGCTCTGCTTTGCACCCCTTGGCAAAGTTCCCCTTGTGGTAACTGGACCTGTGTCCTTCCCCCTCCTCCCTGTTTGTGTTCCCTCTCCTGCCCTGTGGGTTAAATTGCTCTTTTTCGTTCTGTACCAAAGACCCTTTGGCTTACATTCGTGGCACTGATGCTCAGACCCAGAACGGGGGAGAAGGGTTCTTCTGACTCTTTGCCTTCTCCCACTGATCTTCACAAGAACCTCAAATCAGGTATTTGCCTGACATACTTTGCTAAGATTTCCTTTGGGGCACCAGATACGCTGTGTGGGAAGGTGGTTATTTTTCATAGTCACAAAAGAACAGAAGACAGGCTGCTAACGCATCCTTAGTCATCACTGCGTCCTGCATGGCCATCTTTCTTTCCAACTCTCTCTTGTAGTTTTATAGGCCATCAAGCCTCAGCCCCCCCCCCCCCCCCAATGAAACCCAGCTCCTCTGTGCTGCTGTGTGCATGTTCATTTAGCATTCCAGGTCAGCGCATCTCCCATCCTCCTTTGCATCATCTGGGATGTCATGGACCATCCCCTCCAGGTCCTGCTTGAACGGATTTAGTGGTGCACAAATCTGTCATCCCAGAATAAGTCTGTGGCAAGAGGTTGATCTCATGGGAGGATCTCTGAAGGCTGGGGGGAGGTGGCTTTTTGAAAAGGTATTTACATATAAATGAGCTCTGCAAGGGCCTCTCTCTGTGGCAGGAAGACAATCTGTCTTTTCAGTAAGAAGGCAGTACTTACACAGCTCTGTCTATCTGCATAGCTTTGTTTACTGCTCCTGCCTTGGCAAATACCCTAGCTCCCCTCTTTATTGCCCATCCTCTTTTCCCTAACTAAGCTGTCTAAGATGGATTCTAAAGCCAAGTGTGCCAATCACTCATCTTTGCTGCAGCTTTCCCATGTATGCACGAGGTATACATGTTATTTCTCATGTTTCCTTTTATTAGTCTGTCTGATGCTTGGTTACCGGCCTAGAAGAACCAGAGGTGTATGCAAGAGTTTCCTTTGTGCCTGACACTCAAAGGTCAGGTGACGGTGTTGAGTCTTCATTTCGTGCTCTCCCATGAATCCCTAGATGAGAGAGAATATAGTTAATTCTTACTCAAGTGATTATGTAGCCCTACTTCTCCAGACTCCCCTTGATTTTCTCACCCTTTCTCTCCCCTCAACTGCCCATTACCTACCCCCACCCCTACCCTGATTGTTCCTAAAACAGTGTGGCCCTGGAATGGTGATTCAATGTAGAATCACAGCAAGTGTGACCCAAAGAAACTCTAGAGTACACCCATGTTAAACCCTTCGTTTTAGAAATGAAGAATTCCTTAGGATTAACCCAAAGTTCATTAATGATATTTGGTCCCTGTATTCATGGACCTGTTTCCTGCTGTGTTCATCACAATGACAGAAAAGAAAAGATTCAAATTTTATTTCTTAAGGAAATCGTTTTACTGAACCTCAGAGTCCTTGTTAAAAAATAGGATGGGATTAAATTAGATGGTCTCTAAGGTTCTTTTCATTACAAGCAATCAAATAATTATGAAAGGTTGCTTGGAGGTGTTTTAGCTATCTCCCACCCTTTAAATGAGCAAAAACAAAAACACAACAAAACAAAACAGAAATATTTTTCCAATCATTTAACAAGCCCCCCCCCCCCTTTTAACATTTTAAAAGAGAGGCAGCATCTTGTAGCATTAATTATATTAAGCCAAGAAGATCTCAGTTGGAGTCTGGGCTGAGCTTCCCATAAGCTGTGTGATCTTGGACAAGCCACTTAACCTCTCTGTGCCCTTGTTTCATCATCTTTTAAAGGGGGATGATTATCATATTGCCTATTCTAAGATAGTTTTGGGGATTAAATAAGTTCATCAAAGCACTTAAAATAGCAGCTGGCAAATTATAAATGCCAACTCTTATGATTTCTGATACTTTCAATTAGTGGACGACAGATCATGAAATAAAATAATTAAGTTAGCAATAGGAAGATTACAGGCATACACTCTTTCCCTTCCATAAGCCTCTTTTCTTGCAGTTTAAGAACCAAAGAGCAACCGAGTCAATTTATGAGGCTCTCATGGTATTATTTTTAGAGAAACTTTTAATCACAGTTACATTTGAGATGATAAATTATTCATGTCAGGAGATTGTATCAGTTTTGGAGGGTGAGCTGAGAACACCAAGATTGTGCTGTATAAGCATTTTGGTTCATGCAGTTGGGGAAAGCGCTGCAATGTGCTACAAACAATTTACATTTTCTGCAAAAAACAAAAACAAAACCCCAACCACCAAAAACCAAAAACCAAAGGAAAGCCAAATGCTTACCTATGGACGCTTGATGCATTGGTTTTTTAAATGCCTTTTTCTAATCCGTACAGCGAGAAATGTTTTGCCCTGGGAATCCCACCTGCATTTAAGTTAAATTATTTTTAATGAGTCTCAAATTATTTCCCTGGGATGTCTTAGGCTGGAACATTCCTCTCTCGCTCTCAATGATCTCACTCAGGAGCATCCAGCCAGCGTTCCTGACCCAACCTTGGGCAAGAGTTTATCCCAAAGTCATCGGATCTTAGAACATTTGCCAAATGAGATGCCAACGTGGGACCAGCTTAGGGATGCTTCTGGAACAGACGTCACCCAGCGAGGGCCCTGCTCGGTCCAACACCTGGTGACTGTGTCGTCAGATGAGATGAAGGAGCTGTCCACATCTTCCCTTCTTCCCTCTGCACCTTGGAGGTGGGATCTGTGAGCTACAGCTGTGGGAAGGTGAACACTCACTCTCCACAGCCTCAGCCTTGCCAGCAAGCCCAGGGGTAAACAAGCAGGCACTAGGGTTCACAGATGCAGAGACACCAGGTGGGCAGGAAAGAAGTGTCTCAGGTCTTACATGGGGCCGCCATTGACACAGAAGGACAGCCAAGCCATAAGGTGTCACCTGTTATGTTGAGACAATCCACACATAAATCAGCCTCCAGGAGGGGAGACCATCAGCTGGGAAACATGCCGGTTACGGAGTCTGCTCATTGCTGTGCCAAAGGGTTGGAAAAGGAAAATCAGAGCAGCAGGCAGTGAAATGGCAGAGCAAGGATAAGGCGGGCCAGAGGGCGGTCAGGGCACCCCAATCTTCTGAGAGCTCTTCTGAACGTGCTTTGGTGTGTGAACTTTTGGAGTTCCTACCCTTTCCAAGACCAGTGACTTCATTTCCTTTGTCTTTTCGTACGTTTGTTCTCTTCTCCTGGAGTGCAAAGGAAATTATCCTGACTCCTTGTGGTTCTTCTAGGCTGGCAAATAATCAAGCAGGCATCAGATATATCGTTAAGAGAAAAAGCCATGTAGTAGTTCAACATTAACTTACAGACCTCCTATAGACAAGGGGAGACCCTCTAAGAGTGAGTAACTAACAACCAACCAGCTTTTTAAATTTTATTTTATATATTTATTTAGTATCATTGTCTGCCCCTAGGTTCGCCCATCACCTTACCACCTGTGCACCATCTTAATCTATTTGTGCCCTCCTCCTCCCCTGATTTTTCCCTCCTCCCCTCTCTTGCTCTATGCTCCAGTTCTGTTCACAGTTTTAAATTCTTCCTGTCCATTTTTGTTTGTCTGTTGTTTTTCCCTCTCTCCCTCATATGGTGAGACCATCCCCCATTTCTCTTTTCCTTTCAGGCTTATTTCTGCTAACATGATTCCTTCTAGCTCCATTCATGTTGCTGTGAATGAAATAAATTTAAGACTGACTAGCTTTAGAGGACATCTTAGAATAGCTTAATTAAGACAAGGGAGTTGGGGGGTAAGGGGAAATCAGTGAGGGAGTTTACTGGGAAAGCAAAGGAATGCACACTGAAGTTCCCCCCTTCTTTGGAAAGATAATAAGGAGATGAGTTTTTCCTGAGATAAGCCTTTATAGAGTTTATACTCATCAAAAGCAACCCAGAATTCAAGCCCCTCCTATGAAATCAACCTTTTGCCAAAGACTGATTTTGGGGAAACAGTTTGGCTCCCCTAAACTTCCATAGTGGCTAGTGGCTGCACATTCCAGCCCCCTCTCCTCTCAATGATTACAATCTGGGACCCCAAATCTGAACCTAGGTTTCTTTCCCAATGGCCTGGGGTGGTCACTGTGGCTCTGTAGAAAGGTCAGCAGGTCACAAAAGGTCACTGCTGACCTAGAGTGACTGTCCCAGGCCCTTCCACAGAGGGCCCACTTTATGCACATTAGCTCCCAGAGGTGTTTCCAAGGTGTTCTTGGGGAGGGTGTCTTAGGAAGAGGCAGCAGGAATCAAATTTTGTGTAAAGAAAAACTGAGAAGGGCAAAGCATGAGGGATGCTGGAAACGGGATCTGGTGACAGGGGAAAGGACAGCCAATAGGACAGGAAGCTGGTTTGAAGACTTGAAGGAGAGCTCTGAGCAGAAATCCAGGAATCTCTGGACTTTTTGATCTAGTAGATAAATGTAGATTCTACTTTCCAGGTGTTTTATTCCCTTGGTTTGTTCCAGGGTAACTTTGGGGGGAAATAGGATGATCCAAGTTGTGAGTCCTTATGCACACCCTCGAGAACTCAGAAGAGCCAAAGGCAGATATGTAGAGTGAAGTAAAAAAGATTTACAAGGGGACTGAATCAAGGAAGGAGGGAGGGAGGGAGAGAGAAAGAGAGAGAGAGAGAGAGAGAGAGAGGGAGGGAGTGCCTGAGATCTTACTGGTGTGAAGATAGGACTGGAACCTGTTCAAAACATTATTTTCTGGTTTGAGTTTCCTCCTCTCTATTCTTTTGACAAGTTGATGGGGATGATGATGATATAGTCCTTCTGAAAAACATGGCAACCAACTCTCAATGACTCCACCCTTGCTTCCCTGACAACTCTAGATCCAGCCTCCCCTATGACACCTCCTTCATCACGTCTAAGTGCGCATGCACCAGGCTGAGGGCACCACCACATTCAGATGACCCTTGGCTCTTTGACATGTCTTTAGGAGAGTCACTGTGTGTGACAAAACTTTGCTTGCTCCTCTGTGTGATGCTAGAACTAAAGCTGTGCCCGAATATCTTTACTCTCATACCTGGTGTGGTGCTGGATACAAAGCAGGCATCATCTGTGTGTTATGGCAAAACGAAGTTCTCCCTTATTACCATGATAAGTGAGACCTAAGCTTTCTTAATTCTTTTCTTTTTTTGAGACTAGGTCTCACTATTTTTGCCCGTGGAAACGCTGGCTCGCGTTGCCTGGGGTACCACGGACTCAAGCCATCCCCAGCCTCAGCTTCCCAGGTAGCTGGGATTACAGGCATGCACCACCACGCTCAGCTATTTTTTTGGACTAGGTCTCGCTATGTTGCCCTGTGTGGGATTCAAACCGCGAATCCCTAGCCCCAGCCGCTTCATAGGCTGAAGCTTACAGACACGCTCCATCATGTCCGGCTTGCTTTCTTAATTCTTAATTAAGAACAAATGCAATTCACTTTAAAATGAACATTTACTCTGGAACTCTGTAATTTGTCTTTTAAGGGGCAGGCAGGATAGAAGAGATGAGAAATCTAGCAAATGCCCTATGCTGTGTAAACAGCTTTCCATTTTTCATCTCATTTAATCTTGAATTTTATAATTGGGAAATATTTGCACCAATTTATAAATCAAGAAACAGACACTCAAGAGTAGAAGTGACATACACACGTAAGTTATGGGGTTCAATTACAAACTTATTTTTGCTGACTCCAAAGACTGAACTTTCCCATTCCCTCAGACTGTCTCACACAGTGAAGAATTTCCAGTATATGATTTATTGAGTCCCAAATCAGATTTTTCTCTGTAATTGGGCAGGCCCCAAATTCTTACTTCTTTTCAGAATAAAAACTTGGCATGTGTGCACAATATACGTAAACAGACAAATGCATCTACTGAAATTCTTGCTTAAAATGCAAAATTAAGGCACTCTTAAATGAAATTCTCTTTCCCCTTCTTTTTAAAAATATCTTTTTAAGCCAAGTTAAAAACAGCAAAAGGGAAGATCTTTGTTGTAGACCAATCCAGGGAGAAAAATGATTTGTCTTCATTAGTTGTTCATTTTTAGTATGCAAATTATATGCATATTTCCCCTCTTATTTTCACCATGGCAAGTGATAATTCACTCCCACGGAGGAAATGCCATTGAAAATGGAAAGAGCCCAATTTTCAGAAGTAGCCAGATTTTCTATGATTCGGGTGGGAATACAGAGGCCTGCCTGAACACATGGGAGCCAGTGAAGGATTTTCAAGGATGTTTTGGAGTCTAGGAGCCATGACACTATTTTGTTTTCTGGCTGACTCATGCTCACATTCAGTCTCGGCCTCTTTGACTGAGTTCAATCTCCCTCATTCACCCTTCTTCACTTTCCCACGCCCAGCTCCTTACAGGGACCTGCTCAGGTTGTCATTCTAGAGCCTTCCCAAGCTGGATCATGCCCCAGCTCCCAAAGGTGACATCCCACAGACTTGTGACATCTGCTGTCAGACCCCAGAAGGCCACGTGATAGGCTCATTTCTCCTTGGTGTTCTCTTGGTGTTCTCCTCCCCCCATTTTCCCAGCTTGCACATATTTTGAATTTCCTCTCATGCTAGTATTTATGAAATCAGGACATACCTTCTTCATACAGATGTTTTACAGTTTTGCTATTTCTTTATCTTCCACCGATTGCTTTTGTAATTTCTCATCATTGACGATAATTTAGAGTTGAGTAAATTCAGGAATCATTACTGGGAAGAGAAGATACTGTTCTGGTTCCCTTTAATTCTTTTTCCCCAGGGGCTGGGGTGACTTTGGTAATGTCCCCTTCCAAGTTTTCTCCTGTTTGGGCCACGCCATTCTCCATCTGTTAGCTCCTTATTCAAAAATATTTGTGACAACCTGCTGTTTCTTACGTTTTGGCATGCTCTTCTCTCATTAGTATGTATAACCTCTATCATGTAGGATGTTTTCTGATCGTTTGATGCTGAGCATAAAGGATCGATAGGCCAAGACCCAAAGGTAAGCCATCCAAGAATCCTGGAGTGCTCAGAGAAGAGAGACCGCCCGCCGAGGCACAATCTCTGCACTTGGTGTCAGCCTCATTTCTCCTGGTGATGGCAGAGAATAGAATCAGTTCTGGAATGTTGTGATGCCCTCAGAGTTCCTTCTTTTCTCCCCTTTCCGATGAGGACCTGTTAGGAGACACCACAGTACCTGGCCAGAGCTTATGCTGTGAAGGAAGAAAGCTTCATTTTGCTCTCTTATCTGGCTTCAGAAAACTGGCATGGCATGGTCCCGCCCTGGTGAGTGACATCCCCATTCCTCCAATAGCTGCCCTTAGAGACATTCCCTACGGGACAGCAGCAAGTTCAAGAATGAATCCCCTGCCCCCAGGAAGTCCACAGGAACTAGTGTTGTGCCTAATCTGATTTTCCTAAGCTACTTCTTCCTCGCCTTGTTTAACAGTTGTAAGTCATTCTTTCACACCGTGTATAAGCTTCCTGAGACCTGATAAACTGGCTGGCTGGCTGGCTCATGCTCACATTCAGTCCCGGCCTCTTTGACTGAGTTCAATCTCCCTCATTCACCCTTCTTCACTTTCCCATGCCCAGCTCCTTACAGGGACCTGCTCAGGTTGTCATTCTAGAGCCTTCCCAAGCTGGATCATGCCCCAGCTCCCAAAGGTGACATCCCACAGACTTGTGACATCTGCTGTCAGACCCCAAAAGGCCACGTGATAGGCTCATTTCTCCTTGGTGTTCTCTTGGTGTTCTCTCCCCCCCTCCCCATTTTCCCAGCTTGCACATATTTTGAATTTCCTTGCATAGCACCTGACTGACTGAGTGGCTCCACCTGCAACACAAGTCTCCTTCCCTCCCATCTCCGTGGGATACATTCTGCCTGGGCGGCCTCTCCACTGCCAGGACTTTAAGCAATCCCAAACATAACAGGCACAGATACACAGGATGCTGACAGGGGCATGTCTTAGGCGAGGACTTCTGTGTTTTATGAGCATGCAAAAAGGTGGCCAGCCTCCCTTCTAGAACTTTCCTAAAAGAACCAATTAGTCTGCTATTCCCACACTCTGTCCAAAGAGAAGACGTTTCCGAGTTCCTGGTGGGGGGAGTGACAGAAAGGAGCTCCTCGGGGTGGGCTGCCGGTCCGGTGGGCAGCCTGAGGGAGGGAGACAACGCTTCTCATGTTCGTTAACTGAGGACGCGGGCTCCAGTGGAACAGTTCCAGGTCCAAGGGTGTTCCGAGGGAGAGGCTGCAGGAGTGGCCAGAGGCTTGCTTCGTGGAGGCAATGCCAAGTTGATCCTAGCCAAGTTGAGCATGAGAGTCTTCTGGGCGAAGCTGGCAGTGTTCCTGGTGTTGTGCACACATGTGCAGACTGGTTCTTCCCTCGTGCCTTTGTAGCTCTGCAGGGACATCTAGCTGAGGTCTGGAAGGCTAGAGAAGCCACCAGGAGGGCTTCCCTATGGCACAAATGTTTGTTTTCTTATGGGCTGAAGAAAATCATGAGTGGCCCCTGGCCAAAAAAATAAAAAAAATAACAAAAAGTAACAAAATTATAAAACCCACTAGGCTGGCTTGTGGTGGTCAGGGAACTCCAGCAGAAGGCCTTGGACAGCTCAAAATTGGCGATATATGTATATACATATAAATATATATATAAATGTATATAAATAATATACATATAAATGTATATATACATTTATATATATAAATAATATACATGTAAATAAATATATATAAATAATATATTTATATATTATTTAATATATGTATATAAATAATATACATATAAATAATGTATATAAATATATATAAATATATAAATGTATATATATACACATATATATGTATATATATGTATATAATAATATATATATTATATGTATATATAATAATATATATATACATGTATATAAATAATATATTTATGTATATAAATAATATACATATAAATAATGTATATAAACAATATACATATATAAATGTATATAAATGTATATATACATAATATACATAAATAATATATAAATGTATATAAATAATATACATATAAATAATGTATATAAATAATATACAAATATAAATAAATAATAATTATATTATAAATAATATAAATAAATATATATAAATAATATATATAAAAGTATATATAATATACATTATATTATATATGTATATAAATAATATATAAATAATATATATAAATAATATACATATAAATAATATATATAAATATATGTATATAAATAATATACATATAAATAATATACATATAAATAATATACAAATATATTTTGTATATTAAAAATAAATATGCAAATATATATTTATATGTATCTATAAACTATTGTATACAAGATAGTAGTATTTATGTTACATGTTACAGTAGCAATAGAGACTGAGTGGCCATCACTTTCTCCCAGCAGCCTGCCTTCAACCAGTTGCCCAGTTCAGAAACATATAGCCTTGCTGTTATCAGGAATGGCAAAACTGTCCACAAAACATCTTCTATCAGCTCTGTGCACAGGAGAACATCTCATCGGGAGAGGACACGGTCACTCTGCCACGGCTACTCTTCGGGATGTCCAGTGTCACTGTAAATTTGGCCGCACTGTTTTTTATTGGAAGGCTTGGAAAGGAGACAGCTTCACACCTCCCACTACTGACTGCTGGTTTTTGGCGTGTATGCTCAAAATGGTCAGGTGGTTACTTAACGTACCTCTTAAATTAGCTGAGATGATTTCGGGTCAACTCTGAAGAGTGTTTGAAAGCAGGACTTTAGCCGGGTGTGGTGACACACGCCTGTTGTCCAAGGCCTGAGAGGCAAGAGGCTTGGGATAGCTTGAGTTCGTGGATTCAAGACTACCCCGGGCAACATAGTGAGACCTGGCCTTGAAAAAGCAGTCGGGTGCCATAGCAGGCACCTGTAATCCCAGCTACCTGGGAGGCTGAGGCTGGGGATCGCTTGAGTCCTCAGTACCCCGGGCAACAGAGCGAGACCTAGTCTCAAAAAAAAAAAAAATGGCAGGACTTCAATTAGAAAGATCTTTGGCTGCGGGCAGAGAAACAGCTGGAATTATTTAAAACAACATGTGTTTGAATTTCCTTACGCATATACGGATTATTTGTTTTCCACAGATGCAGTAGCACTTTGGGAAGAATTCAAGAGAAAAGCGGTTTGTGTGGTCAGCCTGTTCTCTTGCAAAGAGCTAAGGCAGATCTTGGAGAAACTTCAGATGATTTTCATTTTAGACAGCATTCAGTTTCCGGCTTTATTCTCTATGATGTTGTTGGCAGCAAGATTATCCTCAAGTGTCAGCCCATCTACATCTTCGTGTCTAACAAGGGCCGGGACCCCGTTTACCCCAAAGTGATGTCAGTGGTCTTTTCAGGACGATGCCATAGCTGACCTAGAAACTGCAGGAGGGAACGAAGCGGGGAAATGGGTCTTTCAGTTCAGGTCCGGTACCCAAAGCTATTGAGGCTCAGAAACAGCCTGACGCCCTCCCAGGGGTCGGAAGGGGTCTCACTTTGAAGCTCACTCTCCACGCCCGGTGGTCACTGGTCCCTGGCAACCCCCTGGTCCGGGCATTCAGGGTTTCCCAGACCTGAGCATCTAATCAGAGAAAAGAGAGTCCAGCCTTCTCCGTTGGGAGCGAGGTGTCCACTTCACTCGTCCCTCCAGGGTTCCCTCGCCTTCCAGCAAATCTGGGCTGTCCTTCCCCCAGGGGGCCTGAGCACTCCTGCCCTCCCCGACCATGTCCACCTGGACGCACGTTCCAGTGCTTTCAGGGGTGAAATGAAAAAATAACTTAGCACATATCAGATCCTCGGAAAGCACTTGGCACACGACACCGTTTGATAAAGGAGAAAGGCCGCAGGGCGTGGCTGGCGGCAGCGGGGGAACCCAGCAGAGGCCGCAGGTGGCTCGGTTGCTCCACACCCACCCAGCTCCTGCTGTTGCATCAGGTCTTCTGTGCTCGCCCAGCGTTTTCTTCTGCACCAGGACACGCGCCGCGTTTCCCTGCGCAGCACACGGCGCGTGTCGCCGTCACACAGCTTGGCACTTCACAGAGGCCCACGCCCGCCACGCCAGCGCGCTGCACCCTCCTGGTCCGCGCTCACCGCTGCCCCTCCGGGGGGCACCCCGCCTGCGCCCCGCGTCTGGCTTGCCCTCAGGTTCCTGCTTGTGTCTGGCGCCCTTCTGTGGGGTTTGCCGACCGGACAGGAAAGACCCCTTCCAAACGCCCAGCTTTGGCCACCACCTGGGAAGGCTCTTTCAGAAGCTCGGACTGGTGGGTTCTCTCTCCAGGGCCCAGCGCTGTGGGTTAGGAAGAAGCAAACGGACTTTTGTCAATGGTGGTAGTTTTTACGAGCAGCCTTAGAGTCAGGGGGATTTTGTGCCTTTCAAAGTTAGCAGTTTGCCCGCGGAGAAATGTAAGCGGGAATAAATATGTATATTTATATGTATCTATAAGCTATTGTATACAAGACAGTAGTATTTATGTTACATGTTATATGTACATGTTATGTATTTGTAGTATATATTATATGTATACATGTATATGTATATATGTATACCTATATACGTGTATATATCTACATATACATATATGCA
Source organism: Uropsilus gracilis (assembly GCA_004024945.1). Taxonomy (NCBI): domain Eukaryota; kingdom Metazoa; phylum Chordata; class Mammalia; order Eulipotyphla; family Talpidae; genus Uropsilus; species Uropsilus gracilis. The sequence continues at coordinate 11,791 of PVHY01021338.1, forward strand.
TATATACATATACATATATATACATATATAATATATACGCATATGTATACTATATGCTATATATTATACTATATATAATATCTATGGTATAATATATATTATGCACAAATGTCATGTATATATTGTACATAGTGCATCTAATATGTACTATATAACATATACTATCTATAACTTATAGTATTAATATATAAGTATATATTAATATATAATATATACATATATAAAATATATGCATGATGAGCATACATATAATGTATATGCTATATAATATATATCATATAAAAGATACCACTATGCATAATACACAACATTAATGTATAATATCAATATATATTTTAATATATATTAATAATATGTCATTAAATTATTAACAATATATTAGATCATTAACAATATATTATTAAATATGTATTTAACATATATTAATGCATATTAATACATTAATACATACAATATTAATGTATATTAATAATTAATGTATATTAATATATATTAAATACATATTTAATGATGTATAAATATATTAATATTGGTTATTAATATAATGTATGCATGGCATGAGTATATATACTATATATAAATAATATCTCTGTACATATATACGCACATATAATATATATATACATGCCATTTGTATATATAATAATATTTACATACTATATTATATATATAGTATATCTAATATAATACATATACATAAAGTACTGACAACCAAACAGTCTTGGGCTCAGCAGCTCACACAGGCTCTCTTATTCACTCTTGCACCGGCCCCCAGGGAACCATCGTTTCGTTCACCCCATTTTTCAGATCAGGAAACACGGGGCGGTGCAGTGAGGTGCAACATGAGCTGCAGCCCCACAGCGTTGCTGCAGATGTGACCCCCCAAGTCTGATCTGGCTCACGCTGCTTCCCACCTCTCTCGTCCATGCTGAGCAGTGGTGGGAGACCAAGGGTCGCCTTGCCCCCTTAACAGGTTACCCTGCATGGTGATCCGTGCAAGCTGATGGGGAGGAACAGACCCTGACCTGACCTGGTGTCCTTTTCCTTACACTTAATCAGCTTTCCAGGTTTTGATATCTAGAGCGATTACAGATTTAGTTAGAAATTGGGCAGAAGGTGTCAAGAGGGGCAAGCTCCCTGCCGCCATACCCAAGGCAAGCGCCGCGGAGGCCTGCTGGTGAGCCCTGGCAGCCCAGGCTGCATGTGCCCGGGGCCTGCGGTCTGAAAGTGGCAGCCCCGGGCTGAGTCTGGACGCAGACTGCTGGACAAGGCCGGAGCACGGGGTGGAGTGAAGATGAGCCCTGCTTGTCCACCCCCACAGGCGCAGGCCAGGTTCCGGGGGGTCTGCTGATGAACCCTGCCCAGCCCTGGCTGGGTCCCTTTGGGACCTCTCGTCTCTCCATAAGCTCCAGGCTTGTCTGTTTGATGTGTGATCCTCAACCCCACGCACCCAGGGCCCCAGGGTCCATAAAACCATACCGGTCAGTTGTGCAGCTTTGGCTGGCTAATCTTCGATGTGTGCCTACCTAACAAGGCAGCCTCTCCTCAGTTCAGTTCAGGGTTGGAGCAAGTAGTGACGAGCAGCTCCTATCTGGGTCCAAGGGAGGTGTCTCCAGGGACCCTGGGAGCCACAAATGTGATGGCGTGAGTTCTGCTGTTGAACCTGACTGCCCCAAGCCAGTTCCTTAAGGGCTCCGCTCTCTACCCTGTGCAACCCCAGGCTGGGTTTGCCTGAGACATTCAGAGAGCCTGGCAGCCCTAGGTGAAGTTTGGGTGGGTTGTTTTGGCCAGTTCTGGCAGCCCCAGACAGGCAGACAGCACAGACTGATGGAAAACCCCGAAAGTTCCTGGTGAATTCTTATTAGGGTTTGTGGTCAACCCCAGCTCTCCAGAGCAGGCAAGGATGTGGCCTGCTCAGTGAACCCTGCTGATATGAGTCAATCTTCATTTATGCTGGATGAGGTTGTAGCCCTGGCTGGGTTCGGGTGGGAACTGGTGGTGATGCCAACAACCCCAGCAAGAGAGAATGGGGGCTTGCTGGTCAGATGACAGCACCAGAGGAACCACAATAAGACCTGCTGATTGACCCCCACCATTGCACAGTAGGTTAGGACAATACCTAATGGTCAATCTTGGTGGCCTATGATGGAGAGGAAGGGTACGCTGATGGACAAGCAGTTCCAGGCTGGGGCCTTATGGCACCTGCTGGCTGACCTTGGCATCCTAGATGGGTTGCTCACGTGTCCTTTGGGGGACAAAGGATGTACCAGCCTAGGTCCACAAGGTACCTGCTTTTTGGGAGCTGTGAAGAACCTACTGGTCGACCCCAGTTGTCCAAGGGTGGTTTCTCTTGGGGCTTCTTTGCCACCCAGGCTGTGTCTAGTGGGGCTTGCAGGTCAACTACTATAGCCCCAGCCTAGTTCTTTATGGGGATTCTTGGGGCTGGGCGAACTTGTTCTACCCCAGTGACCATTAGGAAACAGGGTCAGACAAAGCATGTTGGAAATAAGTGATGAAGGAAAGATAGTCCTTTTATTGATTACCTCATCACTGTGAGTTTTTTAGTCAGCTGGTTATTCAGCTGAGATTACAGTGACGACTTTCTGGACAAGACATTAATACACATTGCCTCACTTTGCTATCTTGTAGCATTGGGAAGGGTTTGAGGGACTGGGTTTAATTCAAGTCACCTGGTCAGATGTTAGTAATCTTTCTTAGAATGAGGATTAGATATAAGCAATCATAAAAATAAGCACTTTAAGTTCTTAAATATCGTATTTGACAATTTTGGGAGACATCTATTTGGTCATTCATAATGGGGTAAAAGGGGAATGAATTTGGTCTGAATCTAGTTTCTAGAGGATATATGTGCTGCTCGCCATCCTATGAGGCACAGGACTGTTCACTGAAATGTTAAGTAGCTAAGCCTGGAAACCCTGTATTAGAGGTTGATCCCTTCACCAGAGGAATGTGTATACACACATACAATTTTATTTTAATTAGAAGATTCCACTCAGCTTAATTGAGGTATAATTGGCAAATAAAAATTGTATATATTTCAGATGTACAATGTGATGTTCTCATGTAATTCTAGCTTGTGAAGTGATTACTGCAATCAAGTTAATGAACATAATCTCTACCTCACATAGGTACATTTTATCTTTTTGTGAAGATCCTAAAAATCAACTTTCTTTGCCAATTTCAAGTATACAATACAGTAGTATTAACTATTATCTGCATCATCAGCCTTGTAACTCTAAGTTTCTTGTCCTTTTCTCTGTGCTGGTTTATTCTTCTTGCACACAAAAGCCGAGAACCAACAAAATGGTGAAATCTAGGTGACAGGGTGAAGTCTCATCCTTGTTCTGTTGTAAAAAGCTTTCCCAGTTGTGCTGTGACTGATCCAGTCAAGATCAAAGTTGGAAGGAAAAGCAGTGTTAGTTCAGTTCCTGGAGATCCCCATCCATATTTCCAAAATTCCACAGAGGCGGACCTTTCAGCCACTCCCCTTCCTTTGTAGTTTACCATATAAGTTCCCTTTTATGCCCTTGGGTTGGTGAGATGGCCTTTGAGATAGGAGTCGGCCATTTCCTCAGGATGTGGCTCCTCTTAAACCTGATTTCCTTCCTTCAACCCATCTCTAAGGTCTGGCTTAGGAGCAGAGGGAGCCCAGACCCCAAACTCTTGCAACCATCATCCTCCATGGCAGATCTCCAGAACTTACTCATCCTGCATAACTGACATTTTGCACTCTTTGAACACCATCTCCTAGACCCTCCCCTTTCCTTGACCAGTCTTTTAATTTGATAACGACCTTAGATGAATGGAAACGATGCAAATACAAGGAGTTCTCATACATCCACACCCATAATCTGTGCCTCACATGAGTGTGCTCCATTTGTCACAACTAATGAGCCCCCATGGACGTGTAATTATTAACTAATGTTCAATCTTATTCAGATCTCTGTAGCTTTTACTAACATCCCTTTATGGCTCCAGGAGCTCATATTACAGGGATGTGATTTTAAGAGGCAGCAGGAGAGACACAGGTAGCAACAGTACCAGCGTCCAAACCTCTTGGGTTCTGGCTGCTAGGATGGTCTTCCTGAGAGACCAGCAAGAGGCCCAGAGAAGCCCTCCTGGTGAAACTGTATCAGCTTGTATTTGATGTATAGGCAAAGCTGGCACTGGGCCAAGTTTAGGTCTACTTGACAGGTACTACACATCAAAGTTACATATGATTTCCTGCTGTCCTCGCCCCGCGGTCTCCATCTCAAAGTGACTTGAGATTGACTAGCTGGAAGGTCACAGTGAGAAACAGTCTGAGGAACTACCAGGAAACTTTACATTTTCCCATGGGCCCTACCAATGTCATGGAAAACCTGGGTGTGTCCTGGCCAGCCATTCTACAGAGCATGTATGAATCCAGGTTTGTCTGATGCTGGTCTCATGGCTGGGCTGCGGTCATGAGCTCTGAAGGGAGCCACCAGGGGAACATGCCATTTATCCTGTCTTGTTGGAGGTTCATGTGGCCAGCCTGACTCTACTGTGCCAGTGTGGTCATGGGGCAGAGCTGGTGCTGGCCAGGCTTCACTGCATCTCTCCCTCTCTCCCCCAGGTCACACTGCTCTGCCCTTTGGAAGGAAATCACACTGTACCACCCACACTGGGCAGCAGGGAGGGGGACCCCGCCTCCCTGCAGAGGAAGCCTCTACATATATTATTAGGGATTCATGCATTGGGTGTTGGCTCATGCCCTGTCATTTCTCCTTAAGTTCAGTCACCTACGTTCCTCAGTGTGGTAGGGAATGGTGGCCTCCAAGTCAACAGGTCCACATCCTAACTCCTGTCACCTGTGATTGTGACCGTCCATGGCTCTTAGTCAATATAATTCAATGGGGATCTTGAGATGAAGCCATCCTGGGCTCCCTGTTTGGCCTGAAGCAGGTGACATGTGTCTTTAAAAAAAATACAATCTTTTAAAAATTAATTGCATAAATATAAATATATACATTATATATTACATCACTGTCTACCCCAAGGTTCTCCCTACCACCTTAACACCCATGAACCATCTCAATCTCTTGTGCCCATCCCTCCCCCAATTTTACCTTCCTCCCCCCTCTCTTGCTCTATGCTTCACTTCTGTTGACAGTTTAAAATTTTTCTTGTCTGTTTGTTTTCCCTCTATTGCTCATATACATGAGACAATCCTGCATTTCTTTTTCTTTCTGATGTATTTCCGCTAACATGATTCCTTCTAGCTCCATCCATGTTGCTGCGAATGACATGTTTGTTTTCTTCGACTGATGAATCATATTCCATTTTGTACATATACCACATCTTTTCCAACCATTGATCAGTTTTGGGACATTTGGGTTGCTTCCATATCCTGGCAATTGCCAATAGTTCTGTGATAAACATGCAAACACAGGTGTCCTTTTGGATTAGTGGTCTTGTGGGATTGCTGGGTTGAATGATAGTTCTATTTTCGGTAGCTTGAGGGTCCTCCACACTGCTTTCCATAGTGGCTGGACCAGTTTATATTCCCACCAGTTTTGTAATAGTGTTCATTTTACTCCACATTCATGCCAGCATAGATAACACTTGTCTTTATGAGAGGAAAAGGGAAGACAGGTCCAGGGAGAAGGTGAAGTGAAGAGGGAGGCAGAGGCTGGAGTAATGCAGCGTGTCGAGCTGGCTGAAGCTACAGCAGCAGAAAGAGGCAAAGAACAGACTTTCCCTAGATGATCTGAGGGATCCTGGCCCTGCCGGTGCCTTGGTGGTATACTTCCGGTCTTTAGAACTGGAGAGGGACGCCTGTGGTTTCAAGCTATCCTCTCTGGGGTCATTCATTACCATAATCTCAGAACCCGGAGTCTGTCCACGTGAGGTATGGGGGGTGACTTAGTGTTCACATGTGGGGTTATTGTTTATCATCCAGATTTTGTTTGTAGGTGTGCACTGGGGTAGATAACCAGTGTATTAGCCGCTTGGTCAATTGCACTTTTGGGCACAGGGAGCTCCTCTAGTGGGCAATGGGGTCGTCCAGGCCACCTACCTCCCCTGTCACTGACCCCTGAATGCCCAGGTCCAGGACTTGGCCTGTTGGGCCGAGCTTCCCGGTCACTCCTGCTTGGGGCCAGGCCATCTCCAAATCCCAGCCCAGACAGTGTCTTTTCCTGCTTCGTTGCTTGCTCATCTGTCTCCTGTCACACAACCAAGAGTTTGTGCACTGTTTTGCAGAAAACGTGCCAACAAAGGAAAGGCATAAGCGATTCTTCTGGCCTGCTACAGGCTTTTCTAGGCTCTGATTTGTTTTTCTTTTCTTTTTATGTCCTAGCAGTGGACTTGCATAGCATCATGAGAGAAGGCAGAAGCAAAAACATGCTTGTCTGGGCAGCAAAGTTGCTTTCAGAAAGCAAGCCAACAAGAGTTTTCCATCAGCAAATCCAGAAGTTCTGGATCTTTATTTCATGACAAAACTTCAAGCCACTTCAACTTCAAGCTATGTGCTTATTAACCAGGTGTCTTTGGTTGAAGGGACGTTAGCATTGTAGTTTCCCTGAGCAGTTTCATGTTGAGTATTATGATTCAAGTTTCAATCCAGATGGAATATGGGAAAACAAAGCTCTTTTTTTTTTTTGTGATTTTAGACTTTCTCTTATTATAAACAGGAAGTAACTTGGCCTTTAATTTGTAGAGTTATCTCCCATATTTCCTTCATAGTAGTTGATCTGAAAGTGATAAAAAGGAAAAATGGAGATGACTGAGGGATAATGAAAAAGGTTCAACCTTTGTTCTTCCAAACCTGTACCCCTTTGGAATTCCCCATGCTTGTAAATTCTCCTGGTTTACTAGCCTGCAACTGCGCTATTCCCTCTGGTTACTTTCCCATTTGCCATCCCCCTCTCCTCTTCCTGCTCCCTCTACCACCTTCAAATGCTAAGTACAGGTCATTGTTGCAGTCCTGACTCCAACCTTTTATTGCTTTATTTTTGGAACACTGCCTAACTTCTAATTTAATTAGCCACTTTCAGACTCTCCCCGGTGTTCCCCTATGTGAACTAATGCCTAATCACATTCCTAAATACAATCTTGTGTCTTGTTATTCCTCAGCTCATTATCCTTCAGCGCTTCCTCAGTGCTGGAGCAAGAAGGTCCACTCTCCGTTGTTAACTTAAATTCCTGCAGACCCCAGGCACAGCCCACTTGTCCACATGGAACTCTGTCACGCTGCTACAACATGAAGTGTTTGTGTCCTCTGAAGTGATCATTGCTCCCGAGAAGATGTCTATCCTGCCTTTTATAATTTTCTCATTTTCTTTCCTTTGTGTCTTCTTTTCTTTAATCACCACTAGTTTGAAAGCCCATCACTTAAGAGAAGAGTTTATATGTGGGTCCAGCTTCAAGTGATGTCTCCTGTCTTTAAATTCTGTGTTTTCACTGGTCATTGCAGCAGTTTCCATGCTCAGCTCTGCTGAAGCATCTGGTGGCCATGATCTTGACCGTGACCTGTGTCAGTGTCACCTGTGTGGCTTGTGAAGCAGTGACTGCTGGGCCCCTGCCAAGGACTCTGTTTTAGTAGGTCTGAGGGTAAGGAAATATGTCTCCCTACAAAGATCCAATGCTTTGATGTTCCTGGCTTGGGGACCAGACTTAGAGACCTGCTATCCACTGGCCTGAAATATGTCATAGCCATCAGAATCCACAACTCACTCAGTGCAGGCAAAAAGGGTAGATTCCAGAGCACCCACGTTTGTGGTCAGATCAGGTCATATTTTTTATTTCCTTAAAATACTTGTGTGTGTCTGTGCATGTATCTGTGTGTGTCGTGTGTGTGTGTGTGTCTGTGTGTTTCTCTGTGTGTGTGTGTGTCTGTGGTCTAAGCAGATTTTCATCTTTGTATCTGCCTAAAGGTTTATGGTTCAAACCTCTACACCTGGTGCCCACCAACAGGGTCCAATAACCTGGTATTTCTTTGGGTCTTACCTCCCTCCCTTCCACCCACCCTTTCTGGTTTCTCCAGTTTCACAAAAGTCTAATATTAATAGTTTATTATTGACTCAATCCTAACTGACTCTATGTTTCGCTATATTCTACATACGAGTGAGACATCCAGGATTTGTCTTTCTCCTTCTAAGTTGTTTTGTTTGTTTGGTATTATCCTCTCCAGTTTGATCCACCATCGGCAGACACTCATCTTCACTGCTGAGTAATATTCCACTGTATATATAGAAAAGCAAGTGCAAGATAATTCTGACTCAGATAGTTTTCTTGTCTTCCCGAGAATTCTTATTTTGTAAAGTGTAACACTTTCAATTGTTGAGTCAAGGCCATCCCTTAGGTTACCACCTAGCATCCTGAGACAGTATTCATTGAGAGTTCTGATGAGTCTATTGTTGTGATGAGTCCTCATCTCTTAGGGCATTTATTTTCATTCTCTGGATTTAGTAAACTGTTTTCCATGGGGTAGATATTCAAGATGGATTTTGAATCTCAACTTGTTTAAAATAGTAATTTCTGTGTATTATTAATTTCTTTGGTTGTCAGTAAGAATTGAACTATGATTAAGGTTGAGTGGGAGGGCGTGGCCTGGGCTCTGTGAGAAGGACACAGACATTTTAATTCCCTGGCTCTGCCTCCACTCCCTGCAGGGGGGCTCATGAGAGCAAACCCTCATTTCCTCTATCACTTGAGGTGTGAATTGAATAGCCAGATGCCAGTGTTTAGGGGGCATTCTGAGTTCAAAGTTAAAACTGAGTTCCATTCCCCTGGATGTTCAGGGAGTGTCCCATGAATGACAAACTATAAAAAGTGAATCCAGAGGGGGGATATGGAGGGAGGAGGAAGGGGGATACAGAGGGGGACATGGAGGGAGGAGGGATCAATTAATGCACAATTGTGACAAATCAATAAAATGAATTTAAAAAAATAAAATAAAATAAAGTTAAAAAAAAAGAAAAAAAAGTGAATACAAATGGCACTTTCACTTCAGCTTTAAGAATAAAAATTGATTGCAGGCATAGCAACAATGAAGGGACAATTTTTTACTTCTGTCTCCACCATGGCATAATGCCCCGGTAAGGAATAGTGGTATAGGGGGCGCAGGATGGGGGTACTGGAGAGGAAGTACTGGCTTTGGGAGGTGCTGGCGTTTCTCTAGAGACCCTGGCAGTAGACACTTGCGTGTGAGGGGCCTTGTTCATTGTTATGAGCACACTGTAGAGGTATCTCCAGAAAAACTGGAGGAAGAGATCAGGAAGTGATCACCTTCACAGGAACACCGGGCTAAAAAAATGTGTATTTTCTTTAAAACAGAATTTCCCTCTACCCAAAGTTTACAAAACTCTAATTCAAAAGGACATCTGTGCTCATATCTATTTTATTGCAGCATTATTTACAATAGCCAGTATACAGAAGCTACCCAAATGCCCCCAAACAGATGAATGGATCAGAAAGCTTTGATGAATGGAATATTCATCAAAGAAGACAAACTTATGTTATTTGCAGCAACATGGATCATGTTAATGGAAATGAGCCAGAAAGAAAGAAAGAAATACTGGATGGTCTCACTTATATGAGGGGTAGAAGGAAAATAAACAAATGGGCAAGGAAAATTTAACACTGTCAACAGAACTGAAGCATAGAGCAGGAGAGGGGGAGGAGGGAAAAATCAGGGGAGGGATGGGCATAAGAGCTTAAGATGGTTCATGGGTGTTAAGGTGATGGAGAGAAACTCAAGGTAGACAATAATGTAAAAAATATATGTATACATGTATATATGTGTGTGTACTGTCAAGTAAGAAATAAAATTATTAAAAATATAAAACAGCATTTTCCTAAACATATTTGGTCACTTTTACCATTTTTCTGGTCAGTGTTTTCAGAATATCTGGTAGAAAGTGTTTGTGTAAATAATTCTACCCATAGCTGATTTTCTATGTGATGGGAATAGAATTGTTCCAGATCTCCAAACCTCTTATTTTAAATATATTGCAGCAGTGTGAACATTCTCTGTGACAATGGCTAATTCTAGAACATTCAAAATATTCTTGCTTCTCAAGAATATTGCATGTTTTAATCTTCACATCCAAATTAGTTTTAAGAAATCTGATGAAATAAACATTAATTTGACCTAGAAAAGAGTTTTAAAAAGTACTAGATTTTATTTTAGACTGGGAGAATAGCTTAGTGTAGAAGTAGGTCCAGACAAATGATATGAGCTGTTTAAGTAGAAACAACTTGAATATTTAACGACAGGACAAACTGGGTGAAAGATGTCATACGTATACCAAAGAAATCGGCACAAATATTAAAAAAGCCTATAGGAACTATAACTGTAGTTCTACAGCCTATAAGCCCATAACTCCTAAGAACGACCCTTTTGTGCTGTTAAATAAAACAGAAACAAGTTAGTAATATGTATAGTGTAATCTCAATCTTGTGAAAAAGAAAATCCATCAACAAAACAAAAAGAAAAACTATATGCAAATATACATGTTTTCAATATATTTGAGCATCAAAAAAAGTCATGGAAGAATATTTAACTCTGTTACACTGGCTCTCTGGGGAGGAGGGGAAGGGAGTTCTTTGATTTTTCCTTTAATGTCTGTATGGTATTTGCTTGGGGGCACCGGCCATGTACTGGTTTTGTAGATAAATGGAAAATTCAATATATTCCTTTTAGATAACACTCAAAAGAGAGAAAGCTCAAAGTGTTCTGAAATATTTTGTTAGAAAAACCAAGATTCCTTTTCCTCTCTTTTAAGTGAGCGGTGTCGAGCCTATAACTACAAAGTGAGAAAGGACTCAGGAAGTTTTGGGGTGCACTTGCTTGTTCTCAAGTACTGAAAGTTCTCCAAGATGTTATGGAAAAGATAAGCCAATATTGTCAAGCAGGGATATTCAGACTTTACCTACTATTGCCTAATTTATATCTAAAATAATGACCTGCCCTTTTCTAAGTCATTACTTGAAAAATTGCTTGAAGGCTGAGATTAGAAATTGCAATGAGACGATTCCTACTAGAACAATCTTATTCTACAGTGAGTCTATTAATGCACATGATCTAGTGAGTTGGAGAAGGAACTCAACAGTGTCTGAGACATTATTCTTGGTCTCTATGTTAATCTTTTTTTTTTTTTTTTGAGACTAGGTCTCACTATTTTTGCCCGTGGAACTGCAGGATCTTGTTGCCTGGGGTACCACAGACTCAAGCAATCCCCAGGTAGCTGGGATTTCAGGCGCGCGCCACCACGCCCAGCCATTTTTTTGGACTAGGTCTCGCTACAGGCCCCAGGCGGGACTTGAACCGCAATCCCTAGCCCCAGCTGCTTCATGGGCTGAAGCTTACAGACACGAGCCACCGAGCCTGGCTGGTCTCTATGTTAATCTTAAAGGTGGAAAAACAAAGTATAACCTGTGCAACACCTACCTTCCTTTGGCACTGTGGACACTCAAAGAATGCAGAAATGAGTGGAGGTGGCTGAATTTGTATCCATGTGATTACAAATTCTTGCATAGTTAGACATGGATAAAATATAAGCTGAAATAAAAATCTAAGTTGCTTGCAAAATGCAACCATGGCTTCAAGGAAAGCAGATTATTCAAAAAACCAAAATAGTGAATAGGGTCAAAATGGGGTAGAAGCTTCCAACCAACAGGCCACTTTTATAATGCGGCTTCTGCCACCCAGGTTCCCTCAGGTTTGTACCACCTGCACGTAGCAGATGCCCATCAAACTCAGTTTAACAACAGGGTTTATTTACAAGGGAATTCAACAGGGGAAACAAAAACTCCTCAAAAACACAAGTGGCCAGTTCTCTTACCACAGTCACCATTTAGTCCGAAAGTCCTAAATATATGTCCATGATGGTGCCCTTTGCCCCTTGAAACCTGAGGCGATCACTGCAGAGTCCAGTCTTTCTCCGGTGTCTTCTCTTTTCTTCTTGCTCCAGTGTTTCTGAGCTGCTCCACTTCTTCAAGTCTCTTCAAATTTCTTCCACAATTGCTTATAAACAAATCAGCTTTCCAAATTCCTGGCCATCTCCAGGGACCAGCTCACTATGCCACCTTGCTATGGTGCCACACTCTCCACACTGGCCACTGTTCTGCTGGCCACCAGGGCTCCTTGCCACCTCCAGCTGTTACTCTTCAGGAGGCTTCTGCCTAATCTGATCTCTCATGTCCTTCTCCCCCAAGGTCTCTCTCTTTCCAGTCTCTGGTCCTCTCTCTCTCTTTCCCTCTCTACCTATGGCCCCCTTTCCCTTCACCTCTTCCCC
>PVHY01021339.1:0-24070 GCA_004024945.1 Uropsilus gracilis
AAATCATTCTAGCAGAAACGAGCCAGATAGAAAGGGACAGAAACCAAATGGTTTCACTAATATATGGTCAACCAAATGAAACTGCACAAGGGGAGAATGGGGACCAGCTGGAGCGGGTGGGAAGGGGAGGTGGTGGGTGACCCCCAGGGACTGAAATGATGTGAAATATATATAAATAAATAAATTAAATTTAAAAAAAGAATCAACAATAAGTACAGAATATTGAAAATATCAAGCAGAAAAAGGGCAACCTATCAGGAACACCAATCAGTCTGTCAACAGAAACATATAAATACAGAAACATATTTTCAACAGAAACATAAACACAAAGAGACTGTAAAGAGATATTCAAAGTAAAAAGACTTCCATCCCAGAACTCCCTACCCAGCAAGATTAACAAGATAGAAGAGTAAGGAGCTTCAATTGCAAAGTAAAAACTAAAAGAATTTAGCAACATCAAGTTGCATACAAAAGAGATCCTAAAGCAGTTATTATAAAGCAACAGAACAATGATTATCAAGACAAAAGATACCTGCACTGCTTAAGATGGAGGAGGAAGAGGAGGAAGGTAACAATGTCACCTGTCAAAGTCAGCCAGAGACCATCAACAGGTCACTATGTGGCCTCAGTCGATCATATGTAGAATACAGTGTATTACATAGACTCCTCAAACAAGAAATAATAGAAGTAACAAATAAGACAATGGAAATAGAACCTGAACAAAACATACTAGGAAGCCCTCAAAAAAAAAAATCCAAAATAAGAAAATGTTAATAACATTTATTTCTCAATAACCACCTACATCTGTTTGTGCTCAGTTTGTGGTTGATTAAAAAACTGAACAAATGCTTTAAACACACTTCTGTATGCATCATTTATAAAAATAAAAATGTCAAACTAGTAACTCTTATAACCTATGGTCAAACTCTGAGATATAGTCATATTTGCTGAAGTCTCTACTAGACAGGGCTTCTTCCACCCCCACCTGATCTGCCCTGACATATGGTGTCACCACTGATAAAATGACCTGGATCAGGTGTGGCTTTCCAGCAGGTGAGGACAGGGTGGGGAAAGAACAGAAGATGCTTCCTCAAAGGTGCTCATGGCCTTGGCCTTACAGCTGTAAAGTTCTGTCTTCCTCTTTCTGTGAACTCTTCTCTCGCTATGACCTCCGGTCATGGGAACTTGACCCCATAGTCCACTTTGATCTTACACTTCTTGCTGGAGCTGTTACTTGAAGAACAAGTGTTATACCTAAGTATTTTTTTGTTTGATGATTTCTCCAACTTTATAATCACCTGTGCCTTAGACTATTTTCTTTGGGGGGAAGTTGTGTTTACAATTCCCACACTTCTGAGGCACTTCCCACTCCTGACAAGCTGTTTGAAATTGCTCCTGATGCAGCAGCCCCATATATGAACTCAGTCTCTTGTTTAAGGAACATGTAGGCACCTGGTACTGTGCTTTGGGTGGGGGTCAATGAGCTTAGCATGATCCCACTCACCAAGCAAGTACTGCATTCATTAACAAATCTGAAAAACTATTCAGGAAGTTAAACTCTAAACAACCAAACAAAAATTCAAACAGGAAGCACAGAGTATGCCTACTTTGGCTTTCTTACTTGGTTCTGCCTGAGCCACACTCTTTCTCAAGTCTGTTCAAGACATGGGATTCATGCCCTTTGGCTCTTTGCTGAAAGGTTTTTTTCTAGAAGCTCTCTTTAGCCCTGCTCATTTCTCACTTTCTTATTTCACTGTCTCCACTGATTCTAGGAGCCAGTATGTTCTGACATTACCACTATGGAAAAGTTTTGACTTTATCTTAAAATTGTTTTTTGCTCTGAGTTTTCCTTCCTTTTTGCTATCAAACTAGAAAAGGGAATTCTAATGTGGTACATATACACAATGGAATACTACGCATCAATCAAGGAGGACAAACACATGTCATTTGCAGCAACATGGATGGAACTAGAAAGACTCATATTAGCAGAAATAAATCAAAAAGAAAAAAGAGAAATACAGGCTGGTCTGTCTCACTTATATGATGGATATAGGGAAAAACAAACGAACTAGAAAAAATGAAACAACCAATGGGACTGAACAATGGAGCAAGAGAGGAGGAGGGGGAAGAAGGTTGGGGAGGTGAAGAGCACAAAAGATCAGGATGGTTAACAGGTGTTAGTGAAGTGGAAAAGCCCCGGGGTACACAATAATGCAATAATGTAATATAAATAAAAATACACATATATATGCAAAAAAAAAAGAAAAAGAAAAAAGAATTACTTTTTGCAAGATATTTTTCATGTACAATATCATGGAGTAAACATCCTTTTAGTGACTGAAAGACTTTAAAAAAAGGGAATTCTAGGGTATTTCTTTTGGAAATTGCTATACAAAAATTTATCATCTGAGCTTCTAGTAGTAGAAAGGATACAGAAAAAGACTTTCAGCCTAACTTTCTCATAGTATAAAGGGATTCCTGCTACTCTTTATGCTCTCCCTACCCCCATCATTAACGGCCCTCTAACAGCAGGTCATACTGTGCCACCCAGGCCCTGGCAAGTCAGCCTTTGATACCAACAGGTGGCGCTGCTGTGGGGGCCTAAAGTCTACTGTTTCCTGGCCCACGCTGGGAATCTGCAGGCTGTGCCTCCTCTCCATGATGGTGGCTTCCATAACAAACCATCACTTTATGTTGTTTTCTCCCTTCCTAAGCACCAACTCCATCCTGAGAAAATTCAGTTTAACTCTTCTATAGACTTCTGAATAGAGGTTAGCACAATCCCACAGTCAAAATGTCTGAATTAAATTCCAGTCCCACCATTTGCTGACTGGGGAACCATATTCTCTCTATGCTTCAGTTTCATCATCTGTGAACAGTTAGCAGCTACTTCTTAGGGTTGTCTAAGGATAAGACTAGGGCAAACAAATGTTATAGAAACCCTGCTCTGTGCCTGGCACTGTTCTACGTGCTTTACACATACTAACACATGAGGGACTCTGCTGACGTACAGTGAGTATGCCATAAATGTTATTTTTCGATTAGCCTCTAATGGGTTAACAGGCGAAATCTTTCAGCAAAATCTCAAATTTTACAGAAAGACAATCTAGTGGTCTTCTGAATTACTGTAACATCCATGGACAGAGGGATCCTGAGCTCACATCGCATAATAAATAAGCCCAAGAAGCAGAAAGCTTAGTCAAAAGTAAAATTCCTAAATAACCATCCAAATCCTTGCCCTCAGAGCAGGGTGGTGATGACCTTGGGCTCTGCAGTTGGCCTGGTGTACAGCCTGCTCTGACCTTATTGGCTGGGCCACTTTGGGTTTCCTCTCCTGTAAAATGGAGGTGACTGTTATTCTTGGACCTGCTCCTCCACTCAACTAGCTGTAAGCTCACTGACTCCATCCTTAATTGCCCTTGTGCATTCACTAGCAAGGGATGCAAGTGAGTACTAAGCAAAAAGAGTGAAGGAGATCGTAAACTTGGTGAAAACCGGGAAGTGTAAGCTAGAAGTTAAATTTTGGGGGGTTTCCATCCCAGGCCAAGCTCCACTTGGGGACTCAGGGGCTGACTCAGTGTGTGTCTGTGCTTGGGTCTATATATAGACATCAATAAGCATTCAAATGAGTCTAGCACCAATAAATTAGAGTTGGAGCATTTCTGCCCCTTGCAGAGTTAGAAAATAATTTATAAAGGCAGTCCTAAATTGCTCCATAACTTCAAATCAGTGCAATTCCCAGCGTATTCTCTAAGCCCTCTCCTCTCTGCCATGAGTAGCAACTGGGTCATCAGATAATTGCAAGCGTACCAAGCAGCTAGTGGCAATCCTGTTTAACCAAACAGCTCTGGGCTCCTGTACCACGTGCCCAGGTCATTAAGGAGGGTACATCTAATTGCTTTCAATTAGTACCTATCATTGCCCAATCCTATTCATTCACACAAAACACAGGCACCCTCCAAAGAAGCACCCCTCAGCCATCCTAGATGAGCCCCAAGTAGTCAGGCAGAATCAGTAGGGGGATGGGAAGGTCATTTTTATCCTCCACACTTCAGCCTCATCACTATTCTCTTAGACTGTGACTAAAGTCAAGATCAAACTGCATTCTCAATACCTCAGGCTGAATGAGAGTGAGATTTCTTCTGACATCTGTCAAGAGGACAGAACCCTTGTTCCCATACCCCCACAGCCTAATGTACCCTGAAAATGTTGTAGTAATGCAAAAGTATCTGTCTAGCAGGGTAAAAAATGTTCTGGATTACTACACAGAGCTTTGGGAAAAAGCAAATATGGAGACTTAGCCTTAAAGGCCACGGAGCATCATCTGCAGAAATGCCAAAATGGGGGAAGTGGCTTCTGAGCAAAAGGTTGACTCAGCCCATGTGGAATCCTGGGACATTAGCAAAGCCGGACTCATCAACCCCAGGGAGGCAAAGCTGCCTTCTGAGCAAGGCCACACTGATCCTGAGCAGGTGTGGTTAAAGAGCAGTAAACACGGTCCTTCAGCATCTTCCTGGCCAGGGCTTTTCTACACACAGGAATCCAAGGAAAGTTGTTATCTTCCTCATCACATAAACTGATAATTAATTGGCAGGGGTGGAGATTTGCAGGGCTGGAGATTTGCAGGGGTAAAGCAGACTGGAGAGGCTTGTTGGAAGAAGAGGTAAGAGAGGCTGTTTTATCACTATCAGACCCACAAGATGCTTCTGGAGAGCTGTCATTCAAGGTCTTCAAGGTCAGGTTTTGTAGGACTAAATAATGAAAGGGATGAAAGGTTGTTCACCCTCACAAGTGGCCTTTCTACCAGACAGGAGCTAATCTGCGAGCTACTGCACCCTGACTTGGGGAGGAGGGTATTAAGAGAGCCAGCAAAAGAAGGGGAAATATTAGGGAAGTAGGGACAGAGAGGAGGGAAAGAGGTAGGAGGAAGGAACATTTAAGAGGGACTTTGAAAATGCTGTACCCATCCCACCTTCCAACCTTAGAACCTTTGCCTGGTTCCACAGAGACTTAGAATTTGCATGTTTTGGACATTCTGCATCAATTCTCAGTTAACCATGTACAGGCTCTGATCTTTGCTAAGTGCAAAGAGTCACACATGACTCATGTGTGATTCTAGATACAAAGGGTAAGAACATGCACCCATGTCTGTTGGCCACTAGACCCAAGGTATGAGAAATGAACGATGAGGAGAGATTGTTTAGCTATAGCCGGGGGTTAAATGGAAGTATGAGACAACTTTATTAACAAAAGAAAGGGGTATTTATAGGGACACAGGGTGAGGGCCTGTTGAATTCCAAAGAAGACAAACAAACCTGAGACAACATTTTAAAGCAAAGAGTAATTGAGGAAGGGATAGTGTAGGCGAATGGTCGCTAACTTTGATAAGGAAAAGCCATTGGCACCAGTGCTGTTTTAGAAGGTCATTTTAGTCAGTCCCTAAGTTTTCTTAGGGACTGTAAACGAGAGAGGTTTTCCTTTATCTCATCTGGAATGACTCTTCTGGTATGCAAATGGTGCACAGCACATGTTTCCCACTATAGGTCTTGCTTTACTGAGATCATGGCCCCTTGCTTTTTGTGGAATACACGCACTGCTGTTGCCCTTTCTCTGGAATACAAGGTCCTCTGGTGAGACCTTGGCCTCAACTGTCAAGGGCACTCTGCAACCCTCTTCACATACAGATTCCCATATACCTGTACCATTCCAGATCTGGGGTCTGAATGACTCTCAGGGGAGGAGATTATGTGTATTGACAAAGGCCA
The DNA here is from genome assembly GCA_004024945.1 of Uropsilus gracilis. NCBI lineage: Eukaryota > Metazoa > Chordata > Mammalia > Eulipotyphla > Talpidae > Uropsilus > Uropsilus gracilis. Next base: position 5,766 of record PVHY01021339.1, read on the forward strand.
TGCCGTTAGAGCAGAAACTTACCGGTAAATGCCCAAGGAGAGGTGTGATGCTGTCGGAAACATAGAGGATGCTGCCATCTGTTGTCACTGCAATGATGAAACCATCTAATGCCTGTGGAAATGCAATGGTTGAAGCCTTCTTAGTCATGCTTTTATGGAGATGTCCCTAAAGCAAAGGACCTCATATTATAACACAGTCTTAGTTCATAACCTCTAGAATGTTTCCTTTCTGACTTGGGATCATTAGACAAAATTTAGCCATGGAAATTACCTAAGCGGTTTTAACAATAACCTTATTATTGGGCTGAATCAGAAATAGCACAGTGACCATTGAAAGATACCAGTGACATTTTATGGTCTCAATATCCCAACCCACAAAACCACTTTGGATCAATGCTAAACATTAGCAAAGAGGTAACATATCTAAGACATACATTAAAAACAAAGTCTTCCAATTGGTCAAGGCTGACCTCTGCCTTCATTCATTGCCATCAGAGGATTACCTCCTGAGGAATTATTCACATCATTCCACTAAAGAAACAACCAAGGCTGAGGGGACATGTTGTGTAACTCAACCAGATCCTTAAGTATTTCATAGTGTTTGATCAATTAATTCACTTAAAAGTATTTCCTGAGTGCCCACTACAGGCCGGCACAATGCTCTGGGAGCTTATGACAGAGAAGAACTGAGGCACGTAATGTTTTCTCCCAGAGACACTTAGGCTGTTTTTATTTTTATAATTTTTTAAAAGTTTTTATTGCTTGCACTTATATATCCAAACACACACACACTTATATGGCATCATTGTATACTCTGGTGCTTACCCATGCACCATCTTAGTCTTTTGTGCCCTCCCTCACTCCCATTCTCTTCTTCCTCCCCCTCTCTTGTTCTATGCTTTAGTTCTGTTAGCAGTTTTCAATTTTCTTAAGCATTTGTTTATTTTTCCTATAGCCCTCAAATCAGTGAGACATCCCATATTTCTCTTTTTCTTTCTGACTTGCTTTGCTAAGATGATTACTTCTTTCTGGCTTGTTAAGCTGTTTTTAGATTCCTTATTTGATGCTCATAATGCTTTCATCAGACAGAGCTGAAAGTTAATGTTCAAAATTTGGACAACAGGATTCAGCAGAGAATAGGGTCACACAGGCAACTAACTGGCTGAATAGGTGCGAGGAATAAGATGAAAGAGTTAGTTCAAAAACCTCACAAGAAAGAAAATTGTTGAGGGAGGAATGTACTTAGGTCAACTTCCACTCTAAACCAATTACTGATAATTTTATTGACTGTATCATTGAACTATTAACCTACCCAAATAGAGGAAAGATTCTGCTTTGGAAATAAAATCCTGAAATTTGTATTTAGAAACTTAATGTTTGAATGCACTTAGCTACATCCAGGGTGTTACTGAGATGCATGGCCGTTGCATCTTTTAAGTTAGGAAAATCTGGCTCAGTGCACTAAAGCAGGAATGGAAATAAAACATGTAAAATAGGCTGGGCATGGTGGTGCATGCCTGTAAGTGGCAGCCTAGGAAACTGTGGCCAGGGCCAGGGATCACGGTTTGAGTCCCGCCGGAAGCACATAGCAAGACCTAGTCCACCCAAAAATAGCTGGGCGTGGCCTGTAATCCCAGTTACCTGGGAAGATGAGGCTGGGGACTGCTTGAGTCTGTGGTACCCCGGGAAACATGAGCCTGTGGCTCCACAGGCAAAAATTAGTGAGACCTAGTCTCAAAAAAAAAAAACCCAAAAAACAAAAATGTGAAATATATAAATAAATTAATTAATTTTAAAAAGGGAATGGAAATACTCCACTAACTGAGCACAGGACACCCCTTACAATGAGTTCTTTTCACCATGAAATTTAACACTAGAGTCATTTAGTCTAATACCCAGAAAAACTGCAGAATTTAATATAAGTTAGTATTTAATTTATAATTAATATATAAATTAAATAAATATATACTTTAAAATAAATTAAAGCACATAGCTTAAGTGGATCTTAACCTTTCAGACTATATCAGTTGTTTCCAACGGGGGGCAATTTTGTCACAGGGAACTTCTGGCAAGGTCAGGAGAGGTTCTTTTGGGTGAGTACCAAGGTGGGTGCTGCTGGTGTAAAGTAGGTAAAGGCTAAGGATACTTGAAAACATCTCCGAATACACATCATGCCCTCCACAACACAATACGATCTGGCCCAAAATGTCAACAATACTGATGTTGAGAAATTGGATTAGACTCCCTGGATTAGATTTGTGGATTATTGTGAACACAGGTACATCCTAACCATCTTGATTTCTTTTTCCTTCAAGTACTTTTCTAAATAGATTTTTAGGTCATATTTACAGTGCTCTTAGAATGAATTTTTTAAAAATAGTAGGAATCCTGTCATGATGTCAATAGGATCTTTCTGGAAAGGCAGATGAGATTCCTGGGCAAAGCAAGGACACAATATAGGTGCTCTTCACAGGCAGTGCATACCCCTTCAGAACTTATAGAGCAAGTAGGTGACAAAAAGCTGAAGATATTTATAGACAGGAGATAACATTCATCAGCTCATTGGCATTTTCCATCAAGTGTAAAAGAACTGCACGGAGTCACTGATGTAAACACTTTGCATGGTTTAGAAGTTCTTTCAGCAGCATTTGAGGGTGATTCAATGGAACATGATCACAAAGTGACATGCCCCTCTCCACCTAAGGTGACTTTGAACAGAAGCTTCAGGGGCACCAAAGGTGCCATGGTGGCCCACATTTTATGCTTGTCACTCATCCTGAGCCTCATGGAATGTTTCTTGTATTTTCTAGGACACCATCAAGACTAAGAGAAAAGACCAGTAGGTATTTTTTTTTCTGCAAAAACTTAAGAAATACCACAAACTGCCTAATCTCGGTTGAGTAAGGACTTTCACTCCTTTGGAGTTTACTGGTTCAAATGCTTATAACCATAGCCATTGCCAGTTTTATACTTTGGTAGTTTGGCTAATCTCCAAACAAGTTGTTTTCGTTCTTTCAAACTCTGGAGTCTGGTTTAGGCCCTTCTTGATGGAAGAGGGAAGATGTAGGGATTCACATTCACAGGACACCAGAAATTCCATCCCCCTCTACCTAATGGACTCTGTCTTCATTTAGAACAGGAAGCCCTGGTTACCAAGACATGGCATTTAGATTCACATTTTCTTGAAATGGCTTGGAAAAAGGAGGAGGATATGCATGTGGCATTTGACATGCTGAGAAGATGATACATGGAAGACAATGATGGCATTATCCTGAGGTGTACCCTACTGAGGACCCCTACCAGGAGGAAAATGCAGGAGACCCCAGTTATTCATCACAAGGTCTCTGTCTACTGAAGAACTACAGGTTGGGATAGAAGCTTCAGACAGTCCTAAACAAATCAATAGTACGAATTGGTGGGTTTCTCAGACCCCTTGAAGCTGCAATTCACCTAGAAGACCCCCTTGTTGTATAGGCTTGATTTCAGATCTCATTCACAATCTAGTCTGATTTCTTCAAGATCTGCTGCAAGGAGTCTATAGTCTGGATAGGTCAAAGCACAAACAGACTATCCATACAAACCTAAAATCTCCTTTTTCTAGCAACACAAGTCACCTGAATTTCAGTCCTGCCTTTCAACCCAAATCCCTATTCATTTTTATTTTATAAAAGTCTTGTCTTTGCAAACATTTTTGATAACTTGAAAGTTACTGGAAAAACCTATTTCTGCTACAAGTTTTTAAAAAGAGGCTAGGTACTAAGTGTATGTTTTAATTACAGTAAGTTTTCATTTAACATCTCCTATAGATTCTTGGAATCTGTGACTTTGTGTAATGAAAGCAGGTCCTTGAAAAATGTTGTTTTGCTCAGTGTCTGTGGGGATTTTTTTCTCCTTGAGGTTATAAGGAAACAATGTTGAATGAGATGACATTATTCGAGGGCCCGCTGTACTTTTCCATAAGAATTAAAAGCTAAAATGATTTATGTAAAGTAGCATAATGATGCATTAATTCAACAATTTCACAAGCTGCTCTAAATTTAACATACTTAAAATGCATTGCTTCTGGAGAAAGTTCTGTATTTTCTTTAAATATAGTTCACTTGTAGATTTTAAGAATCTTTCATTTTATGCAAATGTTCATTAATGCGTTTATATTTCATAATATTTGGACATCTTCATTCTGGCATTTTCTTACTCCAGGACTTTCTGTTTTCTGCACAGCTAATCTATGTAAATTAAAGTTTACATCAGTCTTATATAGGCACATAAGATGAGATAGTGAAAGATTTTATCCCAAGAAACTCCTCTCCAAAAGCTTTGCCAGGATCCTGTGCACAGAGCTCAAGTCGAACTCCCTTTTACTGAACTTACTGGTCCCAGTTCTCCTTAACTCATGCCTAGGTCTGAACATGTCATGTCAGGGGCTTTCTCTCTTCCACTGTCGTGTCTACATACTCCCTGTCATGTTGTTATTGTGGATTTTTTTTCATCTGTATACAAACAGGTGATGACTCAAGGAAGGCCAGTTGCTCAGGTTAGTCAGATTTTCACAAGTCAGCCCTGCCTTACAGATGGGGGCATCAAACTATACAGGGAAAGAAGTGTGAACATAGAGAGAATGCTGAGGAGACGCAGGTCACATATGGTTGACACCTACACATCATGTTGATGTAGTACGATCTCAAGCTACAAGTCTAACTTAAAAAAAGAACTTTTATTTTTCAAAATGTATTCCATGAAAGAAATATAATCATTATGTTCTGAAAAGAAGATGTTCTGAATCCAATGATAGTACAGAGCTGCGATCTTCCAGCCTTCCTTCCTGTCACCTACCCATCCTCCAGCCCCTCCTCTGTCCCCTTCCAGGTGTCTTCTGGCTTAGAGAACATGAGTGGGTCCACCCTGCACACACTGCAGTGACCCATTCACATTCAGTACTTGCTTGCAGCACCCAACTCGGTAGCCAAAACATAAGCTATTTCAGGCAGACCTTCAAGAAGATTTCTATTTCGAGACCTCTTCCCAGGGTCAAGAGCAGTTGCTTACTTAGAGGCCAGGGTCTTATATGAATAAACAGTTACATTTTAATTTGCAACTGATTACACTAATTTGAAACTGAATTTTACCTCCAACATCAGCTGAGTGAATTCTTCATTACTGAGGAATGAAGGTTTCCAGTCCTGCTGAATGTCACAGATTTCTGTTTGTGCTGAAACTTCTAAAAAGAAAAAAAATACAAATCATAGCTTACATATAAAAGCACTGAAAAACTGGAATTAGCAGATACAGCACATGCTACTACCGTTTTTTTGTGAATCTCTGTGTAGTTTAACAGAAATCAACAGATGGAAATATCTTACCTGATTTCCAAGAACTGGAAAATTTGGTTGTAGTGAACTTAAAAACACTTCCTGATGTTTCCACATCCTTCAAATAATGCTTACGGGAGGAGCGTACATCACCCTCTTCAAGGGTGTAGTGTCTGCCACTTACCAGGTGACACAATCCCTATGAGTTGCTACATGATAAAACTCATCATCAGTATTAGTTGCCACCTATCAGGGCAACAGGGCAAAGATAAAAGACTGGGATGGTGGAGCACATACTTAAGCAGCTTTTTCATGGTCAAGGTGAAGCAAATGATGTGGAATTTTCAAAGTTCTAGAAACATCTTGTGGTAAATAACCTACCCTGTCTATGCAGAAAAAATGTTTTTTCCCCCCCAGCATTTCCAGTTACTGAAGGGGAATGTGCTATACAAGCACTTATGCTTTAGTCACTAAATCCTCATTTAGTCATAATTTCCTTTTCTCAAAACTTTTTTGGGCTAATTTCTGGTTAGACAGATTCAGATAACTTTTACTGAAGACAATATTTATGTTTGTAAATTCAACAGTCTACCTAGGACTCCTTAAATACTTTTGCTCTTGCACTTTTTTTTGAATGAATACTGTGTTTTATTGCTGAAATATGTATTATTATAACAGTTCAACCGCTATGTAGAATATATTGTTTTTCCTGACACTTATCCTCTATCTTGAATCAACATTTTGCTCACTTTATATACAGTAAGGGCAAGTTGCTTTAGGGATTATTTCTTGGTGCTATGAAAAACCAACATGCATATGATTTATTTCCTACCCCAAAGAAATTAAAAAACTTCCTGAAAAATGCAAATTTTTTCAAGCAGATAATCTACAAACTTTAAACATTTAAAGCTTTTTCTTTTGACTTTGGTTTGGTATGTCTCTCATGGAGTCTGGAGAATGTGTTTTTGTCACCTGAGTGAACAAATATGAATGAATTTGGTGGTTACTTGTGAATGAAGATAATGCGAAGGACTGAGCTACATGTATGATAATAGAATCCTTCACAAGTTAATGTGTGACAATAGAAACCTTCACCCAACATTTTCTGTAATGCTCAGTCCTACCAGAAAGGTTTCTTCCTTCTCATTTCAGGAAGAACAAATCGCAGTTATTAAACAAAACTGAATTTTTGCCTTTTGTGACTTTAAAGGAACAGAAAAGAGCCACTTATAATCCTTGGTCATTGAAAATAGGGAGAAACCGAGGAGACAGCCAACAGCACTGATGAGGGCCAGCATACAAGACCTCACAGCTAGGTGCCCCTTGGTGAAATGCATGCTGGGACGCAGTGGTAGTGCATGCACACAAATGTGGGTCAGAGTTCATCCTGGGGTATCAGCTGAGACAAGGATGTAAGGATGAAATTTCCATAGTTCCTCAGACAATTGGTGGCTACAGTTTGACCACTTAGAAATGATCAGCGGCATGCAAAGAAATCAACTCCATCAATGCCTTCCTTTTCTTCCCAACGCGTGCACCTATCTGTGTAATTCTTTGGACAATTAGGATCAAACTATAGGTTAACTGCTTGTCCAGGAAAAGAGTCTTTTCAGCAACCCAAGTTTGGGTAGAGCACTATTAGATTTAATGTAAAGGAAAATGAAAGACCCACTTAAAAATAAGCGTTACATCATTTAGCATGATTGGGTACTTTCTAAACAACAGTGGGATAATACTGAAAATAGCCATTTCATTCACCACACATTTCAACAATTTGATTATAGTTCTTAGAAGCTAAAACTGAATTTATAACATATTAAAAGCATATCAAAGTAAATATCTCAAAGCAAGTAAAAATTTTGAAAGTTGGAAATAAAATTCAGTGTTATAATGTCTTCATAGACATTTGGTGTGATCATAAGATACAAGTATCGTAAGATACAAGTGACAGGACAGGATTAACAAAGGTGTGGTCAAATAGCAAGGGAAACAAAACCATTTTGGGGATGACTTTTACAGAAAGAATTGGAATTAACAGTTGACCCCCACAATTATAGTATAAGTTGCAGCTGTACCCAAGAATGTTTGCTTTCCCATTGCTCTCATTCTATGTAAGCAAGGAGCAGTACATTTTTGTTTGCTTATGGTGAAAGAAAAGTCTGGAAAATGGACCAGAAACCCTCTGCTGGGGTGTGCAAATAGAACTGTGTCCAGTAGGATACTGCTCTGCAGCCTTCTTCACCCTACCTCCTGTCCACTGAGGCAGACATGTTGAAGGTCATGAATGAGGAATGGGATTTGCTGTTGGGAGAAAATAATATTACATCAGCTTGCAGAAGAGGAAAGCATGCATATCAGCCTGATTCTGAAGAAGTAACATTTAAATGAACATGGATGTGGATGTCTAATATGCCTTGCTATTTACATAATTTAAGGGTTTTTTTTCTTATAATAGATACAGCTGACACAAAATTTCTCTACAAAGAAACATGGTGAGATACTCATTTTGAGCTGGATTACTTCAAAGAGAATAGTATGCATTCCAGGATCAAGACTTAGACCCTAAACTGAGAAAATAAGGATGCTTGAAAGATTATTGAGGAAAGAGCTAAATATTTATAACATCTACTTGGACCTAATCATTTTTCCTATTTAGCATCTGTTATCTCCTGAACATGAAGGCAGAAAGCGTTTCTAAATACACAGTTCTTAGTCTGGGCTGCGCTCTCCAATCACCTGGAAGTTTTAAAAATACTGCTGCTTGGACCTTACACAGTGGTGTGTTGACAAACAGCTCTCTGCTCCTACAACAGAAAGCCCAGACTGACAATGGTTGCCCATTTCTCTGGTATAAGTACTTCTACTATGGGTGCTTTCAATCTACCAATTTGAGGTCAAGTGGCTTGCAAAACTCCTGAAAATTTAACAATCACCTTTTGCAAGCTGGTACGAGTCAGATCCAGCTCATAACCAGGGTTCCACCCCTAGAAATTCTGATGGTATTTGTAAGGTATGACCCAGTTATAACTATTATAAAAGCTCCTTAGATGATTCTAAAGGGCAGACAAGGATGAACCCAGTGGTCTAAATGGTTCACTAATGAACATCTGATATAGCATAGTTATTATATCTAAAAGGGTCCCATAAACCACCTCTTGTGGAGAAGCAGTATGATAATAAAAACATGGACTCTGGAGACATACTGCCTGATATAGATTCCACATTTTCCCGGTTGTCTGACTTGGGTGAGAAGCCAACATCTCTGTGCTTCAGTTGCTTCACTAGTGAAAGGGCACTAATTCCAGCTCAGATGAATTACTATATGTAGAGTCCTTTGAACAATGCCTGGCTCATGATGGGTCCTAAAAAAATACTGACCATATTATACTCTACCCAACTGCAGATGCCTGTGGTGTTCATGCCCATTTGGATTATAAGCAAAGAAAAGTTATTGTGTGTTTTTGTTTTAACCCAAATTTTGGTCCAACCACTATATATTTTCACAAAATCTGTTATGGATTTTTTCCTTTTTTTAAAATGTGGAGTCAGCAAAGATGACTGAGACCCTGGCATGATCCTGGTTGCATTAAGCAGGCTCTGAGAATATGCCTTTGTCTTATGAAAAGGGCGAGATAGAGAAAGGAGCTCCTGGTGTTAGGAGGCTGCATTTTTGCTGACTGATCCTTTCCAGGTCCCAGATTTGATAATTCTGTAATTCCACAGTGGAGAGAGCCCAGCATAAATGTCACACTGATGAACTTGATCCCAGCTGTCCTATTTAACAGCTGTCCTGCTTCTCAGTGGCACTGACCTAGTTTGAGTAATTTGAACAAAACATCTTGGTAATGAAATCAACCTGCTTTTTTACTTGGCTAAATCATTATTAGGAAATATAACCATTCTGATTAAATTATTGGGACAATCAAATAGTGTTGCAATACTTTATTTCAACTTTATCCCTATATGACTGTTCTTCCCTTTAAACATTAATATTTTTTTACTCTCCCCTGGGGAGGTTTTTTTGGGGGGGAGGGTGGGTGGGGTGGGGAGGATATATCATTACTGTCACATATTAATAGGTATATACAATTATTAAAGAAATAGTAAAAGAATAACAAGTATAATGAAACTTTCCAGTGTCCCAGCAGTGCCCTCTTCCATGAAATCATCTTGTCTAGGAAAATGTGCAGTGAAAAAGAAGCATCACCGAAAACACCGAAGAACTGTAATTATCTCCTCAATAATCTGACATATCTGACTTTATTATGTTTAGTGTCATGGTTAAGGAAAAAAGAATTTTCCTCTTCTTGCTTGTTAATAGCTACTGAGTCCTCTTAACTATCCTCCTATATTTTCTGTGCACCATTTATAAGTGAGCAGCCAGGAAGGGTAATCAGTGCTAAGAGGTAAAGGGGTTTAAGAGAGTAAAAGGGAAAGAGAATAATTTGAAAAAGATGTAAGTTCAAAGATGGATTCAGTAGTAAATTCATATAATGAGATGTACTATACCAAAGAAAAGGAGCTCCTCATAGCACTGGATGAACACAAACTAATAGATATCAGTTCATAATCTGATTCCTTCAGCGCCCACTGTCAAAGTCAACCTATGGTATTAGAAGTCAGAATGGAGATTACATTGGGGGAAATCAGGTAGCTAGGAAGGGATATTTATTGGGAAGTTTCTATTTCTTGACCCATGTATTGGTTTTCCAGGTGTGTTTGCTTTGTGATAGCTAATTTAACTGTGATTTGTTTATTTTCTGCTTGTATGTAATATTTTTATAAAATATTGAGTTTATAAAAAAAGAATAGAGTGCTGGGATAACTGGATATTTACATACAAAAGCATGGATTATGACTCCCAAGTTCACTTCATATATAAAAATTAACTCAAAGGAATCAAATATCTAAATGTTATACGTATAGTTTTTACCTAAGTGCTTAAGACTATAAAACTCTTAGGAGAAAATATATGTATATAATCTTCATGGCCTTGGGCTAGACAATGGTTTCTTAGATGTAATATCTAATATGTAAGCAACCACAACAAGAGAAACTGAACCTCATCAAACTTGAAACTATTCTGTGTCAAAGTATATCATTAAGGTTGTGAAAAGATATTTGCAAATTATGTAATTGGTAAGGGTCTAGAATCCAGAATACATATAAATTCAATGAATTTTCAACAAATTCAACAAATTTTACAATTCAACAAAAATGATAAACAACCCAGTTTTTAAAAGTAAGTGAAGGATTTTAATAGATATTTCTCTAGAGTATACACACACACACACACACACACACACACACATAGCCAACAAGCACACGGAAAATTCAAAAAGTTATCAGGGAAATGCAAATGAAAACCACAATGAGGTATCTCTTCCTATCCACTAGATAGGCTATAATAAACACACAAACACACACAACCAATTGTTGGTGAGGATGTAGAGAAATTAGAACCCTCATACATTACTGCTGAAAATGTAAAATGGTACACTGTTGTGGAAAACAATTTGGCAGTACCACAAAAGTTAAACACTGAGGTGCTTTTCGACCTAGCATTTCCACCCCATTCTTTTAATACTCAAAAGAATTAAAAACATACCCACTCAAAAACTTATACATGAATGTTAATAGTATTATATATAACAATCCTAAGGTGGGAACAACCCAAAAATCCATCAGCAAACAAATATGATAAAATGAAATACCAATATTTGCTAAAATATGAATGCTAAGCGAAAGAAGCCAGGAAGAAAAAGATCATTTGTATGACATGCCCATAACAGGCAAATCTAAAGAAACAGTAGATCAATGATTGCCAAATTCCAGAAGGAGGGGGCAATGGGAAGTGACTGCTAATGGGTATCATGGATTTTTTTGTGATGACCAAATTGAATAGTGATGACAGTTGTACAGTCTTGTAAGTACATGAAAACCATGGGATTATAAATTTTTAAAATGGTAAATTTTTAGAAGGAATTCACTTCTCTAACAATAAAAATGGATTTGACATTAGCTAATTATAACTTATTGTCATTTTCCCCTCATAACTGAGAAGGCCAAAGTGTTCAGGGGTGGTGGCAGAGATAGAGAAACCATTACACTCTGATTAGAGGAAGAGGAACAGTCAGGAACTGCATGAAAAATGCTTGCTCCAGACATTTTTAATCAAGACACTCCTATTGTTAGCTCCACCCCATCTGGGTGCTACCTGTTAGGTGACTTGGAGTCTCACCTCTGACAATTAAAAAGTCAGGGAGGTGAGTGTTCCCTCCCAAACCTGCTGGAGATGGGGCTCTTCTGGAGGGTGGAGTGCCTTTGAAAGAAGAAACCTATGACTGATGAGACTGGGCATTGCTGGGGACAGAGAACCAAGCACAAAGACTAGCCATTTGCGGTTATCAGCAAACACAAAGAGCAGGAATAGAACACAAATGATGAGAAGCATAACCTTTACCATTATGTTTCTGCAAAAATCCAATGACCTTCTCCAGCACAGTGGTTTTGTCCATTTTCCTCGTGTTGCCAGGAAGCATGGAGCTAAGTTCTTTGATGAGCACATTGAACTGGTCCCGACGCTTCTTCTCAGACTTATTTCGAGAAGCTCTGTAAACACAAAGCACACAGATAATCAGAGCATTCCACTTTATAAAGACTTTATTAGGAAATGGAGGTACTTTCTATCAGAGGGTGTTTCATTGGGATCATCTTATCAAAACTCTTTCAGGGAAAGTAATATTGGTCACATTTCAAAATTGAGTAATGGGAACATAAAAATGTTTTTGCTAGATTCTTGGCCACACAGAGAGGCAGATTTAATAAGGAAGCTCTGACTCAGATGCAAAAACTTATACACGTTTGCTCCATCTCCAGATGTCACTCACTCTGACCTCACAGTGCAAATAATATGCTGTTTATGAAGGTGGCTGCCTGCAGCCAAGAGGGGCTCATGCTAGCAGTCTTCTGGGCCCAGACCAAGTCCCCTCCAACTTAATCTTTGGTGACAAGTCACAAGGGCTGGCCAAATATCCAGTTGAGAGCCAGGTTCTCCCAGGGCATATATCTTGGCTACTCCCCAGAGTGCTTCATCTTTTTGGGGGAGACAAGATACCTCACACAAAACTCTCTGAGCTGAGCCCAATCCAGGGTCAAAATATGACCAGACTGCATGCATGGGGTTGTCATGGTGCCGAGAGCAGCTGAACCTCTTTAAAAACGACGTGCAGGGAACTTGAATGAAAATTACAAGTGGAAGAAATGTATTTGAGGAGCCTACACACTAAGTGATTCCAACTATGTCACATCTTAAAAGGCAAAACTATGGAGACAGTAAAAAGTTTCAGTGCTTGCCCGTGGTTGAGGCAGGGGAAAGAAGAGCTGAAGCACAAGGCTTGTAGGGCAATAAAATTACTGTGTAAGATACGCTAATGACTGAGACATGTCATGCATTTGTCCCATGAAATGTATGCTACCAAAAGAAACCAATGTGAAAAGTAGACTCTCAGTGATAATGATGTGTCAGCTAAGTTTATCAACTGTTTCAAATGTACCACATTACATCTGATAATATTATGGGGATGTTGATAGACTATGATGTGTAGGGAAAGGAGATACATGGGAAATCTCTGCTTTTTGTTCAATTTTGCTCTAAATCTAAAACTGCTTTTTTAAAAAAGGCTATCAAAAATGACATGCTACACTGCACATATATAGAAAGATCAAAGGGGCACTTCTTAGCCTAAGGGGAAGGGCATCTCCTCCAAGTCACAGAGTCACCTCTGTGGAACCCTAGATTCACAGAACAAGAGTTGAGGAAACCACAAATGTAGGGTTTGCTCCACTAGACAACCCAGGGCACTTGACCCATAAGTAGTCCTTGCTCTGAGGAAGTTGGGGAGTCAGGCTCAGAGCTATCTCAGTCACACAGGCCCTGACTCGCATCTACAGCTTATTCAGCTTATTCAAAGGAGATGGTGGGCTAGGAAATCTCAACCACCCCTCCCAATTCACCCAGGACAGACGTGTTCTAGAAAATCAGCCAGTGAGAGAAAACATGGACCACTGCTTCTGGACCAAGTATCTAGGACCTGGGGTCAAGGTTCCTGGGAAAGTGAATCACTCATCAGGAGGCCACTGGTAACATGCCAGCAGGACACTGTGCCAGTGACTTATGACAACTCTGCAAGTTTCCATCATGGGGATTCACCTTCTGGAAGGTAGGTATCAGTTTCCACAGGTTTTCTATCAATAAAGTCTCTGCTTCCCCAAACTGCCCTTGGAAACATAGGGGCACACTCCAGATAGCCTTTCCTTAGATGCCAAGATGGCTATAAATACTCTGTTTGCCTCTCTGCTTAATTACACATATCCTAACTCTTTTTTCAACACATTCATTTACAAGCCATCTTTGCTGATACTATTTCAGTTTGGGTTGTTTTCTGATAAGATCTGAGGGCTTCTTCAAAGCTTGCCTAAAGTGCATTGTCACTTTCCTTTTTCTGACTTTGCCTTATTCCTATCTTTCCTTGGGTTTTTGGGAGGGCCTTAAATTCTTAAGAGGTTTCTACAAAGATCTCACTGCTGGCTGGAGAAACTCTCCTCACATTTGTTCTCTTTCCCAGTCACAGACTGACTGAGGTGTATCAGCAAGATGCTGAGGTGCCTTTTTTTGCCTGTCCAGGCTAAAAAAGCAGTGTTCAAACACATGGGAGAGAAGAAAGGAACCTTTTAACTTCCTGAGTGACTGTCTATGCATTATAAATAATTTTTTGGCCTAGATTTTAAAGAATGACATGCAACCTCCTTAGTCAAAAAAAAGCTCTGTTCCTGTCCTAGTTTGCCCATTATAAATTATTTGTGAGCAGATAACACCCAGCTCATTATTACTCTGTTCTCCTCTTCAATGGGTGTAACAACAATGAACATGGCCTGGCAGAAAAGACGATGAAGACTTATATCATTAGTGACAGAAATACAAGCTTGTTTCTGTCAGTCTCTGCCTGGGACACACTATGGAGCCCACTCAAAATCAGTCATTGTCACCTGAATCTGCAGGCAAGAGAAAGAAAATGAGCATGGGAATGACCTTATTTCCCATAAGGACGGCAGCCAGCAGGCTCTAAGAGCACCAAATTCCAGGTATGGGGACAACAGGTTGGAAGACTTTCAATCTTTTAAGGTACTATTGATGTTGAGTTAAATTCATCCATTTAAGTTTAAGTCTGATGAATTTTAGTAATTGTGTAACCACCACCAAACCCCCCCCCCAAAAAAAAATTCCCTTATTCTAAAAAGTTTAATTCTCTATCCTTTGTTGCTGATCTTTTTCCCTTGGCCACAGGAAACCACTGAAATTGTTACTTTTTAACATAATTAAGTTAAGCCTTTTCTGGAAATCGAATAGACTAAATAAATAGAATCAGATAATATACAGTCTTGATTTCCATTTAGTATACAATTTTTGAGATTGCTCCCTTTTTACATATATTAATATTTCATTCCTTTTGACTGCTTACTAATATTCCATAGCAAGAGTTTGCCATACCATTTGGGTTATTTTCAATTTGGGGGTATTAAGAATAGTGCTGTTCTGAACATTTACATTCATATCTTTGTGTAGACATACACATTCACTTCTTGTGGGTAAATACATCTTTTATTATACATCATTTCTTGTAGGTAAATAACATCTTTTTAAATACATACCTAAGAGAAATGAAATTTCACTATGAAATTGCTGGGCTATATAATAAAAATGTGTTTACTGTTAAAAGATACTGCCATTCTGCAAGACTCTGGATCCATCTATGATCTAAGAATAGTGGGGGGGGGGGAAGATGACACCCTTGCTGCTTCACCCTTACTCCACTTAGCTCACAGGAGGACTGATAGCATAAACGTGCACACAGCGACATAGAGCAGATGAGGGGCCACAAGTGAGTTGCACAAACACATGTGTGGGACTCAGAACAAGGATCATTCAGAAAGATAGTAGACACTGGAATGGAGAAACAACTGTGGTAAAGACCTATCAGACCTTCATCTATGGCTTCACCGGAAGCTGAGAAATTAAACTCCATGTGGAACTTGCCACCCAAGGAAACATGGCTCCCTCCCCAAGCCTTGGGAGAGGAGGCCTGCAGAGTCAGGGCATTGGCTCCACAGCAAATCTGCAAATGGACAGAGAGGAGATGACCTGCAAGGTCCATCAGTGGATGCCTGCCCTCGTCGAGAAACCTCCTCACTGACAATGGCTGGGGCAAAGGATCCCAAAGCCAGAGGTCAGAGAAATGAGGTGCAGAGATAGCAGAATGGAAGGAGATGGTACTGGAGCCAGCAACTAGAAGACACCGATAGACCCCAAATTAACATGGACTGGCTGCCCAATACAAATCGAAGGACTACAAACCATCAAGCACAAAGTGCCATGGCCTTGGAACAAAGTCCCTCATCCGACAAATGGACACAGCCACAGAAAAAGAGACCAAAGGACAATGAACCCAACATAAACCAAAAAAGAACAATGAGAGTGGAGACTGAGTGAACACAGGGGGTGGGGGGTGGAGGAGGGGAGGCATGCCAATAACCATTTACCTTATTTACTTATGTAAGAATTTATAAGAATTTAGAAATAAAATTAAAAAATAAAAATAATACTGCCATTCTGTTACACAAGGTGGTTGCAAGATTTTTACATTTCCACCAGCAACACAAGACAACTCCTGTTGCTCTCTGCTTCCTTGTCAACACTTGATATTGCCAGTATTTTAAAAAAATTATCCACTGTAGTATCATCTCTATGTGGTTTAGTGTACATTTTTCTGATGGCTAGTGATGTCGGATACTTTTTCATAAGCTTAATTTCTTTCATATTGCTTCTTCTGTAGTGTCTGTTTAAATCTTCTGCCTGTTTTCCAGTCAGGTTGTATGTTTTCTTATTAAGTTTCAGAAGGGTTGACTAGGTGAAAGAGAAGCTGTATGTGTGTGTTTTAAACATATATTGCCACAAGTCTCACACTTTAATTTTGAATGAAGGATTCCATGAGTCCCAAGTTATTGCTTCTGGTGTCTATCATGGCATCCAGATAACATTTAGCAGGTACCCACCACGTAGCAGCCATTATTTTAAGTACTTTACATATACTAATTCCAAAAATGACTTAAGGTAGGTATTTTCATGATATCCATTTCACAGGTGATATATTCAAGGCATTGAGAGCTTATATAACTTGCTGACCAAGATCAAAATACTGGAAAGTAGTAGAACACTAGAGTTCCCAGTCTGGGATACACTGCTTCTACCTTCTTTAAAAGTTTCCTCCAAAACCGTCATGACAGGGCCCATTTTTTAGATTTATGCACCAGTGCTCTTGGAGTGAAAGTGACAAGCTCTGTTGCTTGAGTCTATAACACAGAAACATACTCTTGGGAAAAATGATGGTGTCTGTGTTTCAGGAGGGATAGAACCGGAAAATCAAAGAAAGACTTCTATCTCATATTCAACTGCTAGGGGCGTAGGGACCCTCCATTCCATGGCATCTGTTGTTGTTAGTATGGCTGCTAACCAAATATTTCTGATTTCCTTCTAGACAGAATAGGATTGAGTTTCTCTGCCCTGGAACAAGGGGTGGCCATGTGATTTAGCTTGGCCAAGGAAATGTAGACATACAAGCTTATGTCTATTCCAAGTAGAAGATAAAGAGTATAAAATATGTCATATTCCTTCCTCCTGCTTTGGGAACAAAAAATATGCCTTTCTCAGTTCAGGTCCCTGAATGAGGAGTCATTATAACAAAGGTCTAGTCAACCTGTGATGAACAAGTAGGATTTACTGAGACTTGGGGAATGTTTGTTACCATGGTCTAATGTAGCCTTTCTGGATGGAAACTGGGGATTGAGGCAGAAAGACACACAAAGGTAGAAATTGAGGATCCCTCTAAGGAGTACACTGTGGATAGACCTCTAGGGGAGAGCAATCAGGTCACCTTCCAGAAACTACGTTCAGTAGCAGAGGGCTTCCCACACTTCTGGAGCTAGGGTTCCCGAGGTGGGAGAAACCACAAACAGGAAAGAATAGCCTTTGTTCTGCATCCTTACATTATTCCCTTCTGTGTGCCAGGCACCCTATCTAGTAATATGGGGGAGGCACCTAACTCAAGAAGCTTAGAGTCTAGAGGAAGATATGAAATTCACACTTAAGAGCTTTTGCACAAGGTGCAATGTGATACAGGGTAGGTAGATTGAAACAAATTTCTAGGGGTGTTCACAAAGGAAGGAATCGGCAGTGAGAATTAGGCAGAGAAGCCCTCATGGAGATAGCCTTAGGGGAGCAGTGAATGGCAGGTTACCCTTGGACAGCCAAAGGAAGAGGTGAGAGGTTGAGACAGGAGAGTTGGGGCAGGTGGAAAAGTCAACAAGAAGAGCAGGTAAACCACAGCACCATAAAAGCCAGATCATGCTTAAGGTCTCTGCATTTCATCCAAGCTGATGTATCTATCAACACCTTATGGATTATTTCTTTTTTTTTTTTTTTTGTTAACCAATATCTGCTTTATTATTATTATTATTTTACATCATTTCAGTCCCTGGGGGGTCACCCACCACCTCCCCTTCCCACCCGCTCCAGCTGGTCCCCACTCTCCCCTTGTGCATTTTCATTTGGTTGACCATATATTAGTGAAACCATTTGGTTTCTGTCCCTTTCTATCTGGCTTGTTTCTGCTAGAATGATTTCTTCTAGGTACATCCAGGTGTCTATAAATTCATCAAATTTGTCTTTTTTGATTGATGAGTAATACTCCATTGTGTATATATACCACATCTTTTTCATCCACTCATCTGTTCTGGGGCATTTGGGTTGTTTCCATGTTCTTGCAATTATAAATAGTGCTGCAATAAACATCCGAGCACAGGTATCCTTTTGTACCCACATTGAGGTCTCCTTTGGGTAGATTCCCAGAAGTGCGACTGCTGGGTCAAATGGTAATTCCA
>PVHY01021340.1:0-24052 GCA_004024945.1 Uropsilus gracilis
ATGGTGCCATTGGTGCGTGTATTCATACAAGCTGATGCAAACCGGAAGACTTCATTGCTAAATTTCATCTTAATATCCTCTTCTGAGGCTGTTCCTGTCTCTGTGAGGGCTTTGAACTCATGTATTGGGTCGATGAGATTGCATTGTCCAGTTTCAGGTTGTAGAATGTAATGTTCTATGTAACGTGTGCTGTCATGGAGCTTATCAAAGGGATATGGCATACAAGTACAGCACTCATTTTCCAGATTTTCTTCTTTGTTGTCTTCAACAGACATTACTTCATTTAATGTACTTTTCCGCATAGGATTCAATTCCTTTTCTGTAATATTTCTCATTTTGGGATCACAAGCTCTATTGGAGATCACTGATTTTCCTTCCTCCTTTTTTGTTTGGTGTGACTCTTTGGTGTCTTCTTTTTGGGAGATTTTGGTATGACCCAATCTTTCTGCATCCTGATGGTTACTTTCAGCGGAGACAGTCAATTTATTATATCTGCGTTTTATCAGAAGTGCGGGGCCCCGTGGTAAGCCCATTTCTCTTAGGTCTTGCTCAGTTAATACTTGCAAGACTAATCCTGTCACCTGTTCATCGAGCAGAATCTGTCCATATTTTTCATCAATCTGAAGGTCTTGGGTTACCCATTGTTTCACATGCTCTTTAGTCCAGTCTTTGGTCAGATCAGGTAGATTGACTTGGTCACCCATGTTAAAGTTTCAATTTCTTCCTTAGAAAAAAGCAATATAACCAGTATTTTAGTATTATTCTTTAGCATGAAAAACAATAATCAACTGTACATTTAATTCCATAGAAAGAACATATATGAAATATAGAGGCTGATTCTTAAAAATGCTTGGTTTATTTTTATTACTTAGAGTTCCAATCAAGCCTCCTGTTTCTAGGTAAATGATGAAGTAATAAGTAGCTTGCGATTAGGTGCAATAAATATATAACAAATTATACTGTTCATTTTTTCCATATCCTATGTCATATGGCATCTCTTTCCATGAAATTAAATTGATCTTTTTCTTCTATTAATCTGTCTTATATTAATGTCAATTTACTTATTTTCCAACAGCAAGGACAGAAGAATAGAGAGAAATTTTCTCCCCATAATTTACACTTTGTCAGGCTATCATAAAAACTGGTAACATTTGTTACTGGAACTGTTTATGTATTGAGAGATCTTGGGACTCATACTTTATCAGAATCCTTGGTACTCACCTGCAGAATCCTTTGGAAGAAGAATAGTGAGAGTGTCTTTTCATAAATTTTATTACAGATTTCTAAATTTTAGAAGAAAATATTGATAGGAAAAATTTCCTTGGGCTTTGAAATTTTGGTTATTTGGTAAAACTCTTCAGGATTGTTTTTTACTTACCAAGGATGTTCATTCCATGAATTAGAGAGTCTAAAAATATTGGGTGAACTCTTCTTTTTACACCTTTTTTCACCTTTTGAAAAGGTGGAAAATACAGGATTCCTGAATATGGATAGAGCTGTTTAAAACATCTTTTGGAAATAATTTTCAGTGTCTCTTACACCTATGGTTAAGTCATAAAAAGATCTGAGTCACTTTTTGAATTGGAAAAACTTCTGAAGTGAGGAAAAATTTGAGGGCACTCAAATCTAATTGTGTGTAGCTTTTTGGGAGGGGTCTAAGTTCTATTCAACTGATATGTGTGTCTGTTTTTATTATAGCACCAAACTGATCTAGTTATTGTCATACTGTAATAAAGTTTGCACTTGGGGAGTGTGATACCTCCATTTTTGTTTGATTTCTCCTCTCAGGAATATTTTGACTATTCAAGATCTTGCAGTTTTAAGTAAACTTTATGATTTTGTGTTTTATTTCTGTGAAAGAAACTGCTGGAATTTGATAGGAATTGCATTTAGTTTTTCTTTTATTCTATGTAAAATGACTATTTTAACAGTAGTTCTCCCAACCCATAAACATGGATTGTCTATCCTTTTGTTTCTGTAGCTCCTTCCATTTGTTCCATAGTATCTTAGTGTTGTTAGTATACAGGTCTTTTATACCTTGGTTAAAATTTTTCTAGATATTTTAACTTGATGGTGAATGTAAGTGGAATTTTTTGTTGATTTTTCTATCTCAATGAACCAGAACCAGAGGACCTCATCATTACCCTCTCCTGTTTTAACTATTCTCACTGCTCTGGGCAAATAAACACTCCTCTGCCGATTTTCTTATCTCTTCACACACTCACTCTGCCCAGTGTGAGGCTATATCTTCTATTACTGAGAGTTCTCTCTCTGTTATTCAAGCCCCTTCATGGGTTTTCACAAGATTGTAAAAAAAGCTCTAGACTTTTTGTTTTGTTTTAGCCAGTAGTTATAGCAATTTTTTTAGATTCTGAAACTCATAAGAAGTATTACCTGCAGGGTTTCTCTAAGCACTACAGGCATGCAGAGACATGGTGTAAGCTTGTTCATGTGTCTGTACAATGAAGGTGTGGTGGAAAGGCTTATCTTTGCATTACCTCATAGGAAATGGTTGCTTGCTCATTTCCTCCATAATTGTTTGATGTTCCAGAAATTATAAGAGGTTGGAAGCCTCATTCTCAAGTAGGGTGTCTAAAATCTGTTTTACTTATCATGTCTACCTTATCACCAGTTTCTCACACTGTTTGAAGATGAAGACTCTTTATACCTCAAAATATATCTCAACTGCCATCTCCTATGATATGATTTGAAGCTGCTATAATATTTGGTAGCACTGCCATGTGAATTTTGTACTCTCACAATTATTTGATTAATATTTAATCAACTAAATATTAATACTATTAATTAAATATTAATAAGCTAGAGCTGAAGTTTTAGTTTAAGGGGGAAAATGTTTGGTAATGCTTTGACCCAATCAGTATCTTCAACTCTGTTATGGGTGATTTGTTAACTTTTATATGGAACTTTAAAATAGTAAATTGTTCTTAGGTTTGCAAGTTCTTATGTGACTTTTTTTTCGATTGGATTCACATAAAAAATGTTGGTGTGTTTTTTAAATATGAGGGATCATTACATTTAGCAACAAGCTAATAGTATAAAATAAAAGGAGAAGAGTTGTGATTAGGAAAACAATGTTATGATTAAATTATGTTTCCTCTCAGCCAACTGTTTTTTCATTCATAGTCTTGAGGAGGTGAACCAGAACCAGTGTTGCTAATTTTTGTTCTGCTCTTCAAAAGAAATTCTCAAAAAACCTCTATTTCTGAACTGGGTAAAGGAGTTGCTATGGTTGAGATTGCAGACGTCTACCTTTTTTCCTTGTTCTGTCTGGGAAACTTTTGAATCACGGTGTCTTCTTAAGAGTGTTTAATTTCTAGATCACACTTTCTCTTTTGAGGCTGAGCCGGGACCAGCAAGGCAGCAACTTTCCCATCTCCAGGTGTGGGAGACTGTCCCTCAGCAGCCCACACATATCCATGTCACCCAGAAAGAGTGCTCTCCTAGTCCTGGCTATACTCTGTTCTTATGTTCTGGGGAAATAAAACTACAAGCAGTACAGGTTCATTTTCCAGAAGCACATGATGAAATACATTTTTCTTTTATTTTGTAAAACAATCTTAGAATCCACTACATTTTATTTAAAAATATCACCCTTAGTAAACTCAATCAAGTCTAGAAATCCTAATTAGAAATGAAAAGGTACAACCCAAGGGAACCTAGTTAAAATGGTAATGAGTTTATGGAACGCTTTTTAGGAATATATACCGAATTCGCCTATTCATTTCCTGTGTACACTTTAAGCATTCTTGAATATTATAAAGTTCTAAATAATGAGTAAAAGAGGAAGAACCACATTTAGTCAAGTGACTCAAATAAAGTTACATAATTAAGTGATGCCATCATGCCAACCTTACATAAAATCAGATTTGTGATTTGTTAACATTGAAATTTTGACTAAATGTCTTGAATTAATAACCAGTGGTACTTTGGGGGAGGTCACAGTACCACAGGTGCTGGTCAGAGGAGGCCAAGGGCAAAGGGCCAATCCCTGCAAAGTTCATTTACTCTACAAGGTCCCTTTCTACTCTGGGCTCCTAAGCGTTAGAATCTCAGTACTTCTGCTGTTTTCATCTGTTGGCCCTCTCTGAGAAAGTGGACTCTTGGTGAGGGGCTCACCTGTTTCTACAAACACACTGTTGGGGAACCATCCCATCTTTGTCGCCTATTGAAAGGTAACCAATCCTATCGCAATTGTAGGAGCAAGCATCAAGCTCAGCAGCATGTGCGGGTTCTTTACTGGCTTTAGCAGTTACACAGATAGGGCAGAGCCAGGGCCAGGATTGGGCCTGGGGCCAGAGGGACTGGGAGGCAGCCGAGACCCCCAACCCTCCAGGAATCCTCATGCTCTTTCTCTGCCCCACCTACCCACACCCCACACCCCAGCATTCTCATCCTTGTCTCATGCTTGTTGAATCTTCATCCCCTCTCTCTTAGGCCAAGGTGCATGCACATACACACGTGCACACCTGTAGGGAAAATGCAACACCCCAAGTGCTTGTCACACAGGCTAATGGGGGCAAAGTCTAACACATTCACCCTACACATACCCAGGTCGGTTCGATGTAATACCTTCTCCTAACCAGAGTCCATTTTAACAATTCCACCACCTACTCTCTCTGTGAGTACCCTAAAGATTTAGAGGACAGACTTCAGATCTTCTTTTTTGTTTTAGTGAGTAAAGTAATTTAATAGGATTTAACAGTATAGAAGTGAAGTCATACATCAGGAATTTCCCACTGCCATCAATGCCTTCTTACAGCGAGTTGACCTCTACACACCCAGTGTGTCACTGTGAGCTGCGTCTAGGGCAGAGCATACAGCAAAGGGAACTTGTATCTTCTTGCTTTCTCCCATTCCCTTTTCAGATTCTGCCAAGAATTGCCAGGGTGATAAAAGTACCTTTCTCAAAGAAGGTCAGTGATGTTTATTCTCCAAGTCTGGAAACTTCCCTTTTTTAAAAAAAATCATTTTATTTTAATGATTTTTCATTGCTTCACATCGTTGTTAATATTTTGAGACTAGGACTTGTCCCCTCAGGGGTGCTTACCATGGCTCTTCCCCACCAAGACAAGCTGAGGTCTCCCCCATAGATAGTTGGGACTTCTACCCATTTTCACATGCCCCCACTTCCCACAGGTGCTCCCCTCACTTCCTTGATGCCTCAGATCCATGGCCAGATTTCAAATCTGTCTTCACCCACCCCTTTATTTGGTGTCTCTGTCATTACCACAGAAGTGAGATCGTTAAGTATTAAACATTCTCATTTTGGTTGATTGCTGAAGGCTTTTCTTTGCACTTCGCACAACCCCTACCAGTTCTATCCATGTTGCTATACATGGCAGAGTTTCTCTTTTTTGAAAGTTGAGTAATATTCCATTATGTTTATAGACCACCCTTCTAGATCCACTCTTAATTTGGGGGCACTTTGGGTATCTCCATACATTGGCTATGGTAAATAGTGTGGTTATCAACATGGAGTGCTAGAAGTTTCCTGAAATTATTATTATTTTTTTGGGGGGGGATAGATACCTCACAGCAGAACTTCTGGTTCACAAGGCAGATCATGTTTACTCTTCCCATGAGTCCTGGACACTGTCGCTGTATTACTCTCTCTGTCAGCTAAAGGGTACCAGCAACACATTGATCCCAAATCTTGGCTACTCTGGTGATGCTGTCCATATCATAGAGGTGCATGGACTTCTTAGAATCAGTGATTCTGATGTCTTTGAGTAAGTGACAAAATTGGGAAGCAGGATCAAGAGAAATTTTTGTTTATAATGTTTTTAGATGTGGAAACTTTCCTTCTTTTAAATAGAAATATCAACAATAGCTTATCTCAATATATTCTGATTTCTTCAATAGTATCCTTAAACTAATTACATCATATCAAAAGTTTCTCAACACCCGTCTCCCAATGTGATAGCAGTTGTGAACAAATAGTGATTTGAGCATATTATATTCAGTAACACTTTTTAAATTGGTTTGTACTTTATTAAAGAGCTTCTGCACATATATTGCTGGAGCTAAGTAGGAGTCAAATTACCATGATTGGTCAGCACAAGTTTTGAGAATAACTTGACCTAACTCTTTGACTTCCTGAGCTTTCTAATTATTTCTAAATAATTATGAAAACAAATCTTGTGACTCGTAATGGTAATTATTGGTCGAGGGGTCTCAGAGTGCCACTTTTGAGAGACTACTCTAGTTGTCTCTCTTTGGGTATTGAACAAGAAGGGGACCATCAGTGGCACCCTAGAGATTCTTGCCCTGATGAATTGTTCTTGTTTGTGGGGTTCTTAGTCCACACTGCAGGGTCTCAGTTACAATGGAGCTGACATTTGAGAAAAGACATTTTAAAAATGCTGACTCTAGCCCAGAAGAACTACATACACACTTCTCTGATGTTCTAAGAGACTTAAACTGCATATTAACAAGTTAAATTTAATTTTTCTGATGTTTACCAGACTGTGTATGAGGTATGTATGAAGGAAGAACATACATAGAAAAATACTTAGATTCTGGAGAGTATTATATTTGATTAAATGTATCATGTTTTAAAACTATTTCTCCCTTTCATTCTTGTTTTTCTGACTTAAGGATTTTATATGCTCATTTATATACATCAAGAACTGTTACTACATTAATCTCTTATTCTAATAGGAGCAAAAACATCAGGTTTAGAAAACAAAATTTTTGTGTGTAACATGACCATGGTTCCTTTACAATCTTTCATGCTGAGATCCCTGAACCTCCTCATGACATTTATCATTTCTCCTATTGCCCTGTGTAACCAGGAGCAACCCGGAACACACATTGCCCTAAGTAAACTAGGTGGCACATTTATGTTTAGAAAAGCAA
This sequence comes from Uropsilus gracilis, assembly GCA_004024945.1. Classification (NCBI taxonomy): domain Eukaryota; kingdom Metazoa; phylum Chordata; class Mammalia; order Eulipotyphla; family Talpidae; genus Uropsilus; species Uropsilus gracilis. The sequence continues at coordinate 6,880 of PVHY01021340.1, forward strand.
CCAATAAAGTTAGCTTCAAATAAATACTGATATACAGGGAAATGCAAGTCAAAAATTTTGCCATTGAACTCCACTAAGAATGGCCCACATTAAAAAAACTGTAAACAAAGACTGCTGGTGAGGACATCGAGAAAGAACATTTTTTTAATGTTGCTGGTGGGAATGTAAACTGCTCCAACCACCATGGAAAGCCAGGTGGAGTTTCCTTAGAAGACTAAAAGTGCATCTACCATGTGATCCAGCAATTTCACTCCTTGAAATCTACCCAAAGGACACAAAAATATGAATTTGAAAGAAAATCTTCACTCCTATGTTGACTATAGTACTATTTAAAATAGCCACGATCTAACACAAATGCCCCAAAGTAGATGAATGGATCAAAAGTTTATGGATAGTCACTCAATGGAATATTACTCAGCAATCAGGAAAGACAAACTTGCCATTTGTTGAATGGAGTTGGAGGGCATTATGCTAGCTAAAGTAAGTCAGAAGGAAAAAGAGAAATATCAAATGGTGTCATGTATATGTGAAATATAGGGACAAAAGGTCAAGAAAAGTTAAAACTAGTGAAGCGACCATAGATCTGAGGTATAATGCAAGTGAGGAGAAAGGAGAGGCATCAAGAAAAAGAAAGGGAAGGAGGGAAGGAAAAACACTAGAGAATATAGTGATGGTTCATGGGTGAAATGAGTGTTGGGACAACTATGAAACTATAATGATGTAAGAAAAATTGATTAAGAAAAAATATTGATACACAGTTATGTCATCGATATTTCTAATTATTTTCAATATCTTACAAATAATTGCTCATATACAAATACATTTATCTAAAAGATACAACTGGAGCTTATAAAATAATTCCTCATAAGCATAAAAACATAAAATGTAATGATTCAGAAACTTACCAGGAATTTTCTGAAATATCCTTTTATGACAGAAACCTGAAAATTGATTAAATCATTTTTATTTTCTTCCCCTGATGCCTAGGACATGATTGCCAGGATCCTTAAAAAAAATGTAAAACATATTACTTTGTGATGTTCTCTGGTCTCTGACTTTTCCTGAGGGTGTGTGAGAGAATATATATAGCAACAGAACAAAGAAGTACAATTGTAGCAGTTTCACTTTTGCTTTAGAATGTATTTGCTTGTTCTGAGGGACCCATCCCTGCGCCGCCCTCACCGCCATCCCTGGGAGCCAGCCCCCCACAGCCAGGTTCCTGAGGGAACCCACCCGACCCTTCCCCAACCCAGGTGAGATGCCCAAAGTCACCAGCGCTGTTTGCGGTGCAAATTACTAAACTAAACTACAGATCTACTTTCAACCTGGAAAACATTCCCACTAGCCTGCCGACCAACACAAGATCCATGGTTACTCAATATGTAGAACAAGTTAGAAAGCAAAACACAGTAAGGAGAAAAACTTTAGATATGCAAGTAAACCCTATAGGAAATAATCCATCACGAACAAAGAAAAGACAATCTCCAGAAAACACCAAGGAAAACATTGAAGAAATCTCAGAAAAAATTCCAGCATCAACATGTTAAATGCACTCCAACAATTAAGAGAAGAATTAGAAAAAAAAAGGACAACAGTATGATAGAAGCATTTAATGCACTAAGGGAAGAAATAGAAACATATAAAAAAGAAAGCATCAATATGTATAACCTAATCAATGAACTGAAGAATGAAAATGAATCCCTAAAATTGAAATTGAAAGTGACTCAAGATTTAAGGGTTGCAATAGATGAGCTCAAAAATGCACAAAAAGACCATGGAAGCAGATTAGATGACGTAGAAGAATGAATCTGCACACTTGAGGATACAGAAATAGGACAAAGAAAGAAAAAGAAAGAGAGAAACAAAGTAAGAGGACTGAAGACAAGCTCAGAGATATGTCAGATTCCTTAAAGAAAAGAAACATAAAAGTAATAGGAATCCCAGAAGGAGAGGAGAGAATCATGGGAACTGAAAGGCTTTTCAATATAATAATAAGGAGAACTTCCCAAATCTGAAGAAAGAAATGAAAATAGGCAACAGGAAACTAAAAGGACACCAAACGACTTTAGTGAAAGAAAAGCCACAGCAAGACACATCATTGTAAAACTTCCAAGAACCCAAGACAAGGAAAAAATAATGAGAATGGCTAGAGAAAAGAAATAGGTAACCTACAAAGGAAAATCCATTACACTGACCTCAGATTTTTCTGAAGAGACATTCCAGGCAAGGAGAGAATGGAGTCATATCTACAAAAAAAACTCTAAGAAAAAGATGTGCCAGCCAAGAATACTCTACCCTGCAAAGCTTCTCCGACAAGCAAAGTCTCCAGAAATTTGCTACCACTAAACCCCCACTCCAAGAAATTTTTCAGGAGGCCTCAAGATCAAAAACATAAGAACAAATAAAAAAACAAAAACAAAAAACAAAATAATCCCCAAAATGACCACCAGGAAACTGTTAGAATCGCAAACATCAATAATTACCCTAAATGTCAATGGTCTAAACTCAGCAATCAAAAGATGACGAGTTGCAGACTGGATCAGAAAACAGAACCCAACATTCTGCTGCTTTCAAGAAACATATCTGATCTCTAAGGATAAGCATAGACTGAAGGTGCATGGCTGGAAAAGTACACTACAAGCAAACACCCCCCCACAAGAAAGCAGGAGTTGCCATTCTTGTATCAGACAGAGCAGACTTTAAATTAACAAAAGTGACAAAACATAAAGACAGCCACTACATAATGGTGAAGGGGTCAATCCACCAAAAAGACATAGCAATAATCAACATATATGCACCTAATGAGGATGCACCAAAATTCATAAAACAACTACTAGTAGAACTGAAATCAAATATTGATGAGAATACATATGTGGTAGGAGATTTTAACATGCCACTCTCAAGACAGATCAACAAAACAGCAACTACACAAAGAAACAAAAGCTTTAAAGGAAGAGCTAGACCAAATGCACCTAATATATATATATATATATATATATATATAGGACACTACAGCCCCAAGGAAAAGAATACACTTTTTTCTCAAATGCACATGGTTCATTCTCTAAAATTGATCATATATTAGGCCACAAGACAAACCTGAACACAAGATTAAAATAATACCAACCTTTTTCTCCGATCATAAAGGCATCAAATTGGAAATCAACAATGAAAAGAAAATAAGGAGAGTAAACACTACATGGAGACTGAGCAACAGGCTTCTGGGAGATCACTGAGTAAAAGAGGAAATCAAAGAAGAAATTAAAACTAACATGGAGGCAAACGACAATAACGACACAATGTTCCAAAATGTGTGGGATGCAGAAAAAGCAGTATTAAGAGGAAAGTTCAAAGCAACAGAGGCCCAAATAAGAAGAATTGAAACAACCCAAAGAAATACTCTAATCTCCCAACTTGAGGACTTAGAAAAAGAGCAACAAAAAAAGCCAAAACCCAGCAGAAGACAAGAAATAACAAAAATAAAAGCAGAGATTAACAAAATAGAGACCAAAAAGACCATCGAGAAGATAAAACCAAAAGCTGATTCTATGAAAAAATAAACAAAATTAACAAACCCCTTGCAATGCTTACAAAGAAGAGAGAAAACTCAAATAAACAGGATCATAAATGAAAAGGGAGATATTACAACAGACCCAGCAGAAACCCAAAAGATAATTAGAGACTACTACAAACATCTATATGCAAACAAACACAGCAATCTGGAAGAGATGGACAAATTCCTAGAACAATACAGTTATCCAAAATTGAACAAAGAAGAAATAGAAAACTTAAACAGGTCAATCACAAGCAGTGAAGTTGAGGCAGTCATCAGAATTCTCCCTAAAAACAAGAGCCCAGGTTCAGATGGTTTCACAAATGAATTCTACCAAACTTTCAAAGAGGAACTAACACTGGTACTATTAAAACTCTTTCAAAAATTTGAGAAAGAAGGAAAGCTACCTTATGCCTTCTATTAGCAAACATTACACTAATTCCAAAACCAAATAAAGATAGCGCAAAGAAAGAGGACTACAGATCAATTTCCCTAATGAACACAGATGCAAAAATTCTAAACAAAATCCTGCCAAACCGAATCCAACATTGCATAAAAAGGATCATCCATCATGACCAAGTGGGATTCATCCCAGGGGCACAAGGGTGGTTCAGCATCCAAAAATCTATCAACATAATCCACCACATCAACAAAGAGAAAAGCAAAAACCATATGATCATATCAATAGATGCGGAAAAAGCATTCGATAAAGTTCAGCATCCTTTCATGATGAAAGCCCTGGAAAAAATTGGTATCAAAGGAACATACCTCAATATAATAAAAGCTATATATGACAGACCCACAGCAAATATTATCCTCAATGGGGAAAAACTGAAACCATTCCAATTAAGGTCTGAAACCAGGCAAGGATGCCAACTCTCTCCACTCCTTTTCAACATAGTTCTGGAAGTCCTAGCTAGGGCAATAAGGCAAGAGAAAGACATAAAATGAATCTGAGTAGGGAACAAAGAAATAAAGTTATCATTATACATGGATGATATGATACTCTATGTAGAGAACCCAGAAAAATTGACAGAAATGCTGACTGAAATAATAAACCGATTCAGTAAGGTAGGTGGATACAAAATTAACACACAAAAATCAACATCATATATGCAAAGAATCAATCAGAAGAAGATGAAATTAAAATAAGCACCCCATCTACCATTGCACCAAAGAAAATCAAATACTTGGGAATTAACCTAACAAAAGATGTAAAAGACCTATACAAAGAAAACTATAAAACATTCTTAAAAGACACAGAAGATGAAAAAATGGAAAGACATACCCTGTTTATGGATCAGAAAATTCAACATTATCAAAATGGCCATACTACCAAAGGCAATCTACAGATTCAATGCAATTCCAATAAAGATCCCAATAACATATTTTAAAGAGATAGAACAAAAATTACTGAAATTCATATGGAACAACAAAAGCCAAACAACAATAGCCAAAACCCTTTTGACAAACAGAAGCGAGAACAGAGGTATTACTATTCCAGACTTCAAACTATACTACAAAGCCATAATACTTAAAACAGCATGGTACTGGTACAAAACAGACAAACAGATCAATGGATCAGAATCCAATACCCAGAAATAAAACCACACATATACGGTCAACTAATCTTTGACAAAGGGGCAAAAAGAGGATAGCCTCTTCAGTAAATGGTGCTGGGAAAACTAGATCAAAACTTGTACAAAAATGGACCAGAATAACACCCTCACACCCTGTACAAAAATTAACTCAAAATGGATAAAGGACCTGGATGTGAGACCTGCAACCATAAGAAGAAAACCTGGGCAAAACCCTTCATGAATTTCACCTCAGAAATCCATTTGGGGAAACAGCTATGGCTGGCAAAAAAAATGAAGGAAAACATAAACAGCTGGGACTATATAAAACTAAAAAGTTTCTATTCAGCAAAAAGACAATAAACAAAACAAAAAGAAACCCAACTGACTGGGAGAAAATTTTTGCCCTCCAGACAAAGTGACAAGGGTCTGATAACAAAGATCCACAAAGAGCTCCTACAGCTCAACAAAAACAAAGCAAAAAACCCACTCAAAAAATGGGGAGAAGAACTAAAAAGACCCTTCACCAAAGAGGAGATACAAATGGCTAATAGGTATATGAAAAAATGCTCCACATTACTAATAATCAGGGAAATGCAAATTAAAACCACACTGAGACACCATCTTACACCAGTAAGAATGGCCCATATAAATAGAATCGACAACATCAAATGGCGCGGATGTGGAGAAAAAGGAACTCTCATAACACTGCTGGTGGGAGTGCAAACTGGTCCAGCCACTATGGATGACTGTGTGGAGGACCCTCAAACAATTGAAAGTGGACTTACCATTTGACCCAGCAATCCCACTACTGGGAATCTACCCAGAGGACATGAAAACATTAATTCAAAAGGACACCTGTTCATTGCAGCTCTGTTTACAATTGCCTAGATTTGGAAACAAACCAAATACCCCAAAATAGATGATTGGCTAAAAAAATGTGGTACATATATACCATGGAATACTACACATCCATCAAGGAGGACAAACACATGTCATTCGCAGCAACCTGGATGGAACTAGAAAGACTCATATTAGCAGAAATAAGTCAAAAAGAAAAAGAGAAGTACAGGATGGTCTCACTTATATGATGGATATAGGGAAAAACAAACAAATGGATAAGAAAGAATGAAAATAACTAAAGGGACTGAACCATGGAGCGAGAGTGGAGGAGGGGGGAGAAGGCGGGGGAGGTGAAGAGCACAAAAGATCAGGATGGTTAACAAATGTTAGTGAAGTGGGAAAACCTTGGGGTAAACAATAATGGAATAATGTAATATAAATATAAATATACATATATATGTAAATTTTTAAAAATTAAAATAAATTTTAAAAAAAGAGAAAAAAATAACAGGGTTATTAGGGAATGGAGAATGAAAAAGAGAGCCATCTGCATAATGCCAGGCAGGCAGGAGAGCTGCTTCTCCCCAGTGTAGAAATTGTACCAATTCCTTTTTTTCCTTCATTTATTTATTTTTTATATACGTGTTTCACATTTTCGTATTCCCTTGGGGACAGCCCACCACCTTCCCTCCCTGACCACTCCCTCTCATATCTACCCCCCCCAACCCCCCAACACTCATCCCTTTTATGGAATTTTCATGTACATGTCTATGGCCTAAATTGCCTACCGGAACAAACTTTATAATAATAAATAAATAAATAAATAAATAGATAAATAAATAAATAAAAACAAAAAAATACCAAAGAATGTATTTGCTTGTTCTTCCAAACTGATACCCAGACAAATGGAATAAAACTTTCGTTCTCCACCCAACTGACAGGGATCTGATATAAAAAATTCACAAAGAACTCATACAACTTAACAAAAGCAAAGGAAAAAGTCCAGTCAAAAAATGGAGAGAAAAGGAACTAAAAAGACACTTATCCAGAGAGGTAATACAAATGGCCAATAGGCATATGAAATAATGCTCAACATCATTAATAATCAGGGAAATGCAAATCAAGACCACAATGAGATACTATTTTACACCAGTACGAATGGCACATATTAAAAAAAATGGGTAACAAGTGCTGGTGTGGATGTGGAGAAAAGGGAAAACTCTTACACTGCTGAATGCAAACTGTCCAGTCACTATGGAAAGCTCTGTGAAGGACCCTCAAACTACTGGTAATGGAACTACCAGCACTCCTACTCCTGGAAATCTACCCAAAGGTTACAAAAACACCAATTCAAAAGGACACCTGTACTTGGCATTTATTGCTGCACTATTTATAATAGCCAAGATATGGAAATAACCCTCATTCTCCAAAACAGATGAATAGATCAGAAAGTTGTGGTATAGGTACACAACAGAATACTATTCCCCAGTCAAAAAAGACAAATTTGAATCATTTGTGAATGGACATAAAAGGAATCATGCTACTGAAAATAAGTCAGATAGATTAAGAGAAATACTGGATAATCTCAACTATATGTGGAATATAGGAAAAACAAGCAAACAAAAGGACAAGTGAAATTTAAAACTGTCAGCAGAATTGAAGCATAGAGTAAATTGGGGTAGGGGTGGGCACAAGAGATTAAAATGATGGTTCAGATTTCATGCTGGGAACACAAGCGGGAAAGACTGTTCGCCTCGGCAAGCCAGAGAGAGTGCTCAGGGCTCACCACTGTTGCCCAGGTAGTCAACCCTTGGGCTAGGGAGGGCCTGGTGCTCGGACAGACCTAACCAGGGACTGCGGTTTCACACTGGGAATGCAAATGAGAAAGATTGCTCACAGCTCAGAGACCCGGAAGCATACTAGGGAACCAAGGACATTGACTAATCAAGTCTGTCAAGGCACCCTAACCAAGAAGGTTTCTACAACAAATCCTAGACACATCACCAAATAAAGGCACACACTCAGGGACGCCAAAAAAAAAACCAAAAAACATTTAAAACACATCAATCTAAAAGAAGAGAAAGAATGAAAAAAAGAACATAGACAATAGAAAGCCACATATATGCACCACATCATCTGACTGAAAAATAAATTGTCCCAAAATACCTAACGGAAACAAGATATATCCACCACAGCAGCAAAAGCACGGTGGCAAAAATAACCACAACTTGGTCGGCTTCACCATGCCATCTAATTAAAAAACAGCAGTGAATAAATATGTAGAGCAATTCTGAAGGGAAAATACAGGAAGGAGGAAAAATACAAATGCTCAAGCAAGCCCTAAGAAGAATAACTCATCATCAAAGGATAAACAACTGGCGGAAATCAACATGGAGGACATGGAAGAAATGTTATCTATGTCAGACAAAGAATTCAGAATCTATTTGTTGAAAGCATTAAAAGAAGATGGAGAAAAACGGGAAAGCAAGTGGTCAGAAACTTTCAATGAGCTAAGAGAAGAATTAGAAAAATATAAAAAACAATGCAGCAAAATGAGTAATATCATCTATGAACAGAAGAATGAGATTGGAACAATGAATAAGAAGCTGACTGATGTACAGTTTCTAAGAGGAGCAGTAGAAGAGCTAAAAAATGCAGGGAAAAGACAGGGAAGCAGACTAGAAGAAATAGAAGTGCGAATTAGCACACTTGAGGACACAGAAGTAGAGAGGATGAAGAAAGAAAAGGAGAGAGAAAAATAAAGTAAGAAGACAGAAGAAAAATTCTGAGATCTGTCAGATACCCTAAAGAAAACAAATATAAGTAATTGGAATATCAGAAGAAGAGAAAGACAGGATCTGAAAAGCTCTTCAATGAAATAATGGAGGAGAATTTCCCAAATCTGAAGAAAGAAATGTAGACATCCAGGAAGCAAAAACACCAAACAACTATAATGAAAGAAAAAATACAAGACATATAGTAAAACTCTCAAGAGGCAAAGACAAAGAAAAAATTATGAGACTAACAAGAGACAGGAAACCGATAACCTACAAAGGAAAATCCATTAGACTGACTTCAGATTTCTCAGAAGAGACTCTCCAAGCAAGGGGAGAATGGGGCAACATCTTCAAAACACTCCAAGACAAAAAGTGCCAGCCAAGAATACTCTACCCAGCAAAATGGTCCTTTCTTTATGAAGGAAAAATTAGAGCCTTCTCAGACAAACAAAACCTCCAGAAATTTACTACCATGAAACCTCCACTCCAAGAACTTCTGCAAGAAGCCCGAAGACTGAAACACACAGAAGAATTGAAAAGAACAAATAATTAAGAAGAAAAAGGAACTAAAACATAACCCAAATGACCACCAGGAACCCAATGTTAGAACGTCAAGCATCAATAATTACTCTAAATGTCAATGGGCTAAACTCATCAATCAAAAGGCACAGAGTTGCAGACTGGATTAAAAGACAGAACCCAACATTCTGCTGCCTCCAAGAAACACATCTGATGCCAAAAGATAAGCACAGATTGAAGGTAAAAGGATGAAAAACAATTTTACAAGCAAATGGGCACCCCCAAAAGGCAGGGGTAGCTATTCTTATAGCAGACAAAGCAGACTTCAAAATAAAAAAAGTGACAAAGGATAAAGAAGTTCACTACCTAATGGTTCAAGGGTCAACCCAACAAAAAGACATAACAATTATCAATATATACTCACCAAATGAGGGTGCACCAAGATTCATAACACAGCTACTAAGAGCTCTGAAAACTCTTATATTGATGAAAATGCACATATAGTAGGAGATTTTATTACCCCACTCTCAACAAAGGACAGATTAAAAAAAACAAAAACTATACAAGGACAGAAAAGCCTTAAAAGAAGACCTAGACAAAATGGACCTATTAGATATCTACAGGACACTACACCCACAAGGTAAAGACTACACCTTCTTCTCAAATGCACATGGATTATTGTCTAAAATTGATCACATACTAGGCCACAAGGCAAACTTGAATAAATACACAAAGATTAAAATAATACCAACATTCTTCTCAGATCATAAAGGCATCAAGCTAGAAATCAACAATGAAAAGAAAGCAAGAAGAGCATCCAACATTTGGAGACTGAACAACATGTTACTAAATGAAGAATTGGTAATTGAAGAAATTAAAGAAGAAATTAAAGCCTACTTCAAAACAAATGACAAAGAAGACATAGTATTCCAAAATGCCTGGGATGCAGCAAAAGCATACCTAAGAGGAAGGTTCATAGCAATACAAGCCCATATCAAAAAGCAAGAAAATAACCAAAGAAATAACCTTATCTCCCAAATCAAAAAATTAGAAAAAGAGCAACAAAAAATCCAAAACCCAGAAGAAGACAAGAAATAATAAAAATAAAAGAAGAAATTAATAACCTAGAAACCAAAAAGACTATTCAGAAGATCAACAAAACCAAAAACTGGTTTTTTGAAAAAATAAATAAAATTGATAAACCCCTTGCAAAGCTCACAAAAGAAAGAAGAGAGAAAATTCAAATAAACAGGATCACAATAAAAGAGGAGAAATTACAACAGACACAAAAGAAATCCAAAGAATAATAAGAGATTACTATGAACAACTATATGGAAATAAATACAACAACCTGGATGAGATGGACAGATTCTTAGAAAGACACAACTACACAAAATTGAGCAAAGAAGATATAGAGAACTTAAACAATCCAATTACAAGCAGCGAAATAGAAGCAGTCATCAAAGCTCTACCTAAAAACAAGAGCCCAGGACCTGATGGCTTTACAAATGAATTCTACCAGACATTCAAAGATGAAATAACACCTGCACTACTAAAGCTTTTCCAAAAAATTGAGAAAAAAGGAAAACTACCAAACACGTTCTATGAAGCAAACATCACACTCATACCAAAATCAAGTAAGGACAACACCACGAAAGAAAACTACAGACCAATTTCCCTAATGAACACGGATGCGTTTTTTTTTTTTTTTTAATCCTGGCATATAGAATCCAATGATGCATAATAAGCATTATTCATCACCATCAAATGGGATTTATCCCAGGGGCACAAGGATTGTTCAACATCCAGAAATCAATTAACATAATACACCACATCAACAAAGAGAAAACAAAAAACCACATGATTATATCATTAGATGCAGAGAAAGCATTCAACAAAGTCCAGTATCCATTCATGATAAAAAGTCCTTGAAAAACTTGGGGATCAAGGGATCATACCTCAACACAATAAAAGCAATCTATGACAAACCTATGGCAAACACCATCCTAAATGGAGAAAAACTAAAATCATTCCAACTAAGATCTGGAACAAAGCAAGGATGCCCACTCTCCCGCTACTTTTTAACATTGTACTAGAAGTCTTAGCTAGGGCAATAAGGCAAGAAAAAGAAATAAAAGGGATACAGATAGGAAAAGAGGAACTGAAGCTATCATTATATGCAGATGACATGATTCTTTAATAGAGAACCCAAAAAAATCCACGCAAAAACTACTTAGAGTTCAGTAAGGTAGTTGGATACAAAATCAACACACAGAAGTCAGTAGCTTTCCTATATGCAAAAAACCAAGAAGAGGAAGAAGAAATTAAAAAAGCCATCCCATTTACCATTGCACCAAAAACAATTAAATACCTGGGAATAAACCTAACAAAGCATGTGAAAGATCTATACAAAGAAAACTTTAAGAAGCTGCTAAAAGAGATAGAAGAAGACATAAGGAAATGGAAAGACATTCCTTGCTCATGGACTGGAAGAATTAACATCATCAAAATGGCCATTCTGCCAAAAGCAATCTACAGATTCAATACAATTCCTATAAAAATTCCAATGACATTTTTTAAAGAGATAGAAAAACAATTACAGAAGTCCATATGGAATAACAAAAGACCATGAATATCAAAAAGCCTCCTGTCCAAAAAAAAGAGAGAATGGAGGGCCAACTATGCCAAACCTCAAGTTATACTACAAAGCCATAATAATTAAAACAGCATGGTACTGGTACAACAACAGACAATCAGACCAATGGTACAGAATTGAGTGCTTGGAAATAAAACCACACATCTATAGTCAACTAATCTTTGACAAAGGGGGGGAAACTTACATTGGAACAAAGATAGCCCCTTCAATAAATGGTGCTGGGAAAATTGGACTAAGACCTGCAAGAAAAGGACCAAGACAACATCTTCAATCTTGTACAAAAACCAACTCAAAATGGATAAAAGATTTAAATGTCAGACCTGAAACCATAACATACACAGAAAATAATTGGGAAAAACCCTCCAGGAAGTACAATTCAGAAACTTCTTTCTGGAAAAATCTGATGGCAAAAATTGAAGGAAAACATAAACAGATGGGACTACATCAAAATAAAAAGCTTCTGTACAGCAAAAGAGATGACAGAAAAAATTAAAAGAAGCCCAACTGAATGGGAAAAAATTTTTGCCCTCCACAAGAGTGATAAGGGTTTAATAACGAAGATCCACAGGGAACTCACACAATTAAACAAAAGCAAAGCAAGAAGCCCAATCATAAAATGGGGTGAAGAACTAAAAAGAAACTTCTCCAAAGAGGAAATACAGATGACCAACAGGCACATGAAAAATTGCTCAATGTCACTAGCAATAAGGGAAATGCAAATCAAAACCACAATGAGATACCACTTTACACCAGTAAGAATGGCCCACATCCAAAGAACGGGCAACAGCAGGTGCTGGCGAGGATGTGGAGAGAAGGGGACACTCTTACACTGCTGGTGGGAATGTAAACTTGTCCAACCACTATGGAAAGCTGTGTGGAGGGCCCTCAAACTAATGAAAATGGAACTACCATTTGACCCAGAAATTGCTCTCCTGGGAATTTCCCCAAAGGTGACTTCAATGTGGGTACAAAGGGACACCTGTACTCGGATATTTATTGCAGCACTATTTATAATTGCAAGGATATGGAAGTAACCGAAATGTCCCAAAACAGATGACTGGAAGAAAAAGATGTAGTATATATGCACAATGGAATATTACTCATCAATTAAAAATGACAAATTAGATGATTTTATGATAACATGGATGAACTTAGAAGAATTCATATTGGCAGAAACAAGTCAAAAAGATAAAAACAGAAACCAAGTGGTTTCACTACTATATGGGACATGGGAAAGATAAACAAAAATCCATGAGGAAAAGTCAAAACAGGTCAACAACCAAATTGAAGTACACAACCGGGAGGGGGGGGGATAAGACAAGATGGGACAGGGTAGGAACAGTCAGGGAGGGGGGTGAACCCCAGAGATCACAGAGATGTGAAATTAATATACAGATAAAGTATTTAAAAATAAAAAAAAATTGAAGTATAGAACATGAGAGGGAGGGGGGTAAACAGGAGTAGGAGGGACACAAAAGACTCAGACAACGGTTCATGGGTGATAAGGTGGTAGGAGATAACGATGTAAAATAAAATAAATTACATAATAAAAATTGCTTATATATAAAAAAAGATGATGGTTCACAGGTGACAAGCTGGTGGAAGAACCTCAGGGTAGACAACAATGTAATATATGTATGTGCAATCAATTAAAATCATTAAAAAAAGAAAAATATAAGATTGTATAAAATTGCATGACCAATTGCAACTTCTTCACCATTAATTCATTGACCAATGCACACTTAGTTATTTTCATATTTTGGTTATTGTAAATAAATTGTAAAAAAAAGTATTGGTTTGTTTTTAGAAGGATGTAAAATATTAAAGTTAAAAAGTGTATGGTTAATATTAAAATTAACACAACAGAAACTTATAAAGTTGAACCACTGTTTAAAAATTGTCCTTGAAACCGAGTTTTAAGTCATAAAAAGCTAAGTGTTTGGCAGGGATGAGAGGAGAAAACAGAAGAAAACCTACATGAAAAATAGAAACACCAGGAAAACGTTGAAACCCTAACCTTAGAATGTGAGAATGTGAAGGACATGATTTTGAAATAGATTAATAAGTTAAGGGAAGCTATCTGGGCCCAGATCAAGCAGTTCCAAGATGTGTCAAGGTAGCATATTGATTATTTATTGTTAATAAAATAGTCAAGGAGTGAATAATGCCATAAACCCTCTTCAAAAATCAGGAATCTCCTTCTCCTCTCTATTCCCCCTGAAAGCAGGAAATAAAAATCTATGGCAGAGGTACCCTTCCTGCACAGAGATGGAGAGATACCTATTGTCAGAGGCAGAGAAGAAGTTATGCATACAGACTCTGCTCAACTTACGAAGTTAGCTGCCTACATCAAAACTTTCAGGCAGTTTTTCCATTGGCTTTTCTTCACAAATATATTGATTCTGTGTCAAAAATGCATGTAAACTGCCTGCTTTGGTCATTCCCTAGGTTCTGCATCTTATGGACCTCTGTGCACATGAAATTAAATTTGTCTTTTCCCTTGCTAATTTTTCTTGGGTCAATTTATTTTTGGACCAGTCAAAGGAATCATGGGAAATAAAGGGGAGATTACCCCAAATTTCTCCTACAGGGACAATAAAAGGTATGGTGAGAAACAGTACATTTACTAATTTTCAGATTACTTCTGCACAAAATATTTACGACAAAGAGGGATTTTGTCATTATAGTGCCAAAACAGTGGAGAAATTTGACCAGTGTTCTCTGCTTTAGTGATATTTTCAAGTTACCAAGATGAATATCATCAGTTAAGGACTAGTGTCACCTGACAGGACGCAGCCAGGGAGAATGCAGCCAGGGCATGACTTTTGTAGTGTTCCAGGCAACATGCCAAACTTTCATAATCTTTTTTTTTAACCTCGAGACTAGGTCTCGCTATTTTTGCCTCTGGAACCGCAGGCTCATGTTGCCCCGGGTAGCACAGACTCAAGCAATCCCCAGCCTCAGCTTCCCAGGTAACCGGGATTACAGGCATGCACCACCATGCCCAGCTATTTTTTGGGACTAAGTCTCGCTATGTGCCCCCAGCAGGGCTCGAACCCAGATCCCTGGCCCCAGCCCGTGCAAACTTTCATAATCTTGAAACACCAAACAAACTTAAGTGAGGGGCATGATACAAAATAACTACCTCAAACCTTAGAAAGTTCAAGGTCATATAATCACAATAATACCGAGAAATTGTTCTAGACTGGAGGAGAATAAACACAACCTTTGATTGTCTTTTTGCTACAAGAGATAGTATTGAGACAATTGGAGAAACTCAAAGAAGTCCAAAGAATAGATGAGATTAATCAGCGTTAACACCTAAGATAACATCAGTATTTACTTCCTGAATTGAGAGAGTTGTGGTTATGTTTCCTTGTGTTTTAGAATTTCCTTGTCTGTTGGAATGTATGTTAAAATACTGGACATCTTAACAAATTATTCATTTAAAAGTTTTTAGATGAACTTAAAATTTAAAAAGCTGTACTTCCTACTAAGTTTGTGATTAGTAGGTTACAAGTTTGTGATTGTCAAAAATAAAAACAGAAGGTTACAATGAATAGCTTTACAGCAACAGTCCCACCCACCAATAAAAGAAATAAATAAACTTACAAAATCATTCTCTTTCGCTCTCAGGAATTTAACAGTTTCTCTTCTATTTTTAGATGTTCAATTTTTCACTTTAAATGACTTTGTCCCATTAGTATACAAAAACCTTAGGCTTCCTGGAATTTCTTTGGAGGTTCTACTTCTCATGAATAGATGCAGATATTGCCTAGTTTTGAAACTGTATTGTATATATTCACACACTCAATATTGTCTCTGTGCTTCATCTACACTAAATACTATTCGCTTGTTTTGGTATTTATTATTTCATTGAGCTTGCCATATCTAACTCATGCTTCTTTTGATGACTATTTGGTACAAGGTAGTTGAAAACCACTTTTATCTATGACTTCTGGTTCACACGAACAAGAGCTGGTTAGAGAGCATCAGCTGGAGGAATTTCTACCTATGAGTGCACACATGCTCAACATTCTTAAGTGATGCCAAAGTGTTTCCTAAAGTTACACTCTTGTTAGCAGTGGATTGGAAATTCCTGTAATTCCACAACCTTGCCAACTATTGGCTTTATGAGACTTCCTACTTTTTGCCATTCAGTTGTGAATGGAATTGTATCTGGCAGTGGTTGAAGTTTTTGTTCCCTTCATTTCACATCTTTAGAAATATATAGCCTTGCTCAAATGTGAAATTCTTGTTTATATGTTTATACGTTTTTCTATCAGATTTCTATCAGATTTCTATCAGAAATTCTTGTTTATACGTTTTTCTATCAGATTGGTCTTATTTTTCTTATTTGTTTCAGGATATTTTAATATGCCCTGTTTCTCCATCCTTTATTCACTATATATGCTGCATATATCATCTAAGTTTTAATTTTTTTTCACTTACTTTATGGTGATAAAAAGAAGTTTTTAAGTTTAATGTGGTATTATTAATGAATCTTGCCTTGTGATTTTTACTTTTGGTATCTTTAATTTTGGAGTTTTTATTGATTTCTATATAATATACAAATATAAATATAGAGTTCTAGATTACTTCCCTGCTGACAGCATTTGAATAGTCTCAAGCAGCTTCATTAAAATATTTACTACAGGTGGATTGAGGCTCTCTTGGGGGCAAAAGAGTCATCTGCAAAGGGGACTCCTACCCGGCTGAGAGGAGCAGCTAACCCACCAGCACCTGGGGGAGGAGACCATGCAAGAAAGGTAGGCTCCCTACCTGGAACAGCCCGTGGCTTCTCCCGGTCGTCAGGGAAACAGCCAAGAGGCAGGCAGATCGGCCATTTGCATCTCTATGGACCCTGGCTATTCAGCCTAACTAACTTTAGAATGGACTGAGTTGCTAAAAGGGGAGGGGAAGGAGCACACCTGGCGTAACCCCGCCGACCCCAAAGCCCAAAAGCGCCGGCGCTGCTACGCGGCACCGGCACAAACTCAGAAAACAAGGACATTCACTACAAAAAGCACATAAGCAGCATTAAATACAACTATATAGGCTTCAACATGCCTACTACTAGAGCAGTAGTCACCCAATACGTAGAGCAGATCCGAAAGGAAAACACAGGAAAAAGGAAGAACACAAACACTCAAGCAAGCCCTAAGAAAAATAACTCACCACCTAAGGATAAACAATTTGAAAAAACCAACATGGAAGACATCGAAGAAATGCTCCATATGTCAGACAA